>JZLH01S0049827.1:2125-14869 GCA_001188425.1 Eucidaris tribuloides
ACTGTATGGCCTCGTCATCTCATCAAGACTCAAAAAGACAGCACCAACATTCTGGCTGAAATGAAATACCCCAAAGTTCAAAAGTAAGCTATCTGTATTTGATGGTAATTTTAGTCTGCATGCATTTTTTCTTTCTTTTCCCCCATTGTGCCGTAGACTGGGATTTACAATTAGTGTTTAAGATTAGGGTTATGTTAGGGACTAGTTTTTGCAGCCACAAACCCTTGTCAGTCATGGTGCGAATAATAGGGTCTGAAAAATCTATGTTGTAGACTGCTATTTAAAGAAGGTGTATTGTTAGAAATATTGATACACTTGATTATTATCATTGCGTTAAAAGGGGTGCTATTCCGTTTTGTCTCAACAACAAAACCTTGAAAACACAGACCCACAATTACTATCAAAAGACCTTAAATCTGAACTTTGACCTGGGTACAACCATTGAATGCTGTATGTTCTTTATAATGAACTTGCCCTGTATCTACTATACTATCCATCTGTTGATCTGTCAGACAAAAACAATCATGGCAGTAGGTTTTTTCCACCCATTGTGAAGTATATATGTATAAACTGTTGTATTCAAACACATAGCTCATTATGATTGTCACATGTTCATTTAGGTACTGCTTAATGAGTGTCAAGGGTTGCTACACAGATTTCCATGTTGACTTTGGAGGGACATCAGTCTGGTATCACATCCTGAAAGGTGCCAAGGTAGGATGACGTTTGTTGTTGTTGTTGTAGTGATATCAGTGTTGTTGACCTGTATTAACAAAGTTTGTTTCAAATGTAAGGTATGTTTTGAAATTTTACTCATTGTAAAATCAATCAGTGTATTTGAACTGTACCAGCAGAATTTCACAATGTAACTCCACTTTATAACCATCAGTCCATCAAGTTTGATTAAACTTAAAAGAGAAAGTATTTTCTAAAATTTCCATTAAATATAATAGTCACGATGCTTAAAATTGAAGTTTGAAAAGATGAACAATCACAAAATTAACTGACATGGCAGGATACTCGGTGCTAAAGTTTTTCAAACACCAGCCTGTACAAGAGGCTAATGTTATCCTGTCACACCAACAAAACAGTTATACAAGCACCATTGCACATATGTTTTAATATGGTAGTGAAGAGATATTATGTAGCATCTTTTTTTCAGTAGAATATGTTGACACTGTTTTACTATCCCAGGTGTTTTGGCTTATTCCACCAACTGAGGAAAACTTGGAGACATATGAAAACTGGGTCCTATCTGGCAAACAAGGGGACATCTTCCTGGGAGACCGAGTCTTGGAATGTGGAAGAATCAGACTGGAGGCAGGGGATACCTTCATGATTCCAACAGGTAACATAGTCCTTCAGAAAACTAACAGATATTTTCATAAATGAAAAGTTTGTAAAGAGAATATAGATTTCTTTGCAAAGTTTGCTTTACTCCTGTCTATAATAGATCAAATGCTTTCATAACTCAAAATTGATATACATTTCATTTCATTTCATTTTATTTCCATTTCCAAATTATAAAAATATAACAAAATACAAGGATAAGCTTTAAATAATTTAAAACAATACAATAGGTGAATATAGTGTTGACAAATTATAATAATCATATATTACAATAATAATACGTAATTCCTTTATCATAATTAACGTAATGTAATTTTGACCGAAAGAAAGCATTGAAAACAAAACAAAGCTTAACCTTTGTGTATAATTGATGTATAATTGAAAAAATATGTAATGTATTATAGATGGCGAAGAAACTTTATCAGGACAACTCCCTCAGAGGAGAGCCTTCCCCTAGAGAAACACTCCCCAATCCCTCCACAGGTTAACTCCCCTGGAGGAAACCCATCCGGGACAACTTTACAAATCCTTGGGGAAACAGTCCTAAACTGGGGAGAGAACAGCAATTTTGAGGACTCATAATTATACTATCTCATACTTTAGCTTGTTTTGAATAAATATGTGATAAGTTGTTTTGTTTTGAATTATCTCCAGGATTATCCCATGCTGTGTACACCTCCAGAGGACTCACTGGTGTTTGTCTAATATCCTTCACCCTTCAACGTTCGTCGCCAGACTCAGAGTGTCCATGGTGGAAGACCAAAAACAAGCGTCATAAACGCGTCACCCTAAGTTCCTCATTACTAACTCTCAGCTAGCTTACTCTTAGTACTATCAGCAAGTGAAATTGGAAACAGCCACAGAGTTGAAGCTGACTGCAGTTGATGTAGAATTCGGGAACTGTCTCTCCATAATACAATTCAATTTTTTATCCAAGTGGATAAAGCCATGATGCATCAGTAGCATGCTGGGGATGTTTGATTCTTAATATTATGCATGTATTGATGATATATAACATCGTATGAAGAAATTGAGGTACATGGGGACTACTTTTTGTGACATGCTAGATTGTTTTAATAAAGAGCACAGGTGCAATTGAACATAAAACTCATTATTCATACAAACAGGAATTTGAATGAAATTACATACATAATAGATTTGAATGAATAATTAACATATACTGTGAGATAGCGTTTCAACTTTTGAAACCTGCCACAAATGAATATTTTTATTAAAGTGCGTTGAAGCTGTGTTCCCTTGTGTAAGCTTTGTGTCAATATTGATCACCAACAGCAACCAAGTTTTAATTTGTTTCACATTTTTTGTACAGGTTCCTGTGAAGTTCGCTATCCATTTTTCTTTGAGGATAACTCGTATTGCACTAGCGAGGTATGTTGATCTGTTCTTCTCGCAAGAGTTACACCAAAAACTGAAGGGCCCCAGACACGCCCAACCAAGACGGGAAAGAAGACCAGCACAAATGGATGATTTCGTCGTCGAAAGGCAGAAATTGGAGTCAAGGAGAAGAAATGGATGTTGATGAGGAATTGATGATGAATGGCAGAGGAGTGCAGGAGATGAGGACGAGGAGAAGAGGAAGAGAGCAAGGAGACATGGTGGTCTTTCATGTTTGAAGTGAAAGAGAATGTAACAAAAGTGACAGTGAAAAGAGGAACATCCTATTTCCAAATCACAGCTACCACAGTGGTAACAACAACATGAAGATACATCAAATCACGCGAGGGGGTTCCCCGGAGGTGCATAAAAGTGGAAATCACGCAGAGGATGGCAGAGGAGAAGGAGATGAATGACTTCAGCCACAGGAGAAAGAAGCATTACCTGTGCTGGCAGAAGATGGAGGGGCTCATAAACTTGGTGCGAGTTTCTTGAGAGTCTTCCCAGGAGTAAGCGTCCCGATAGCGTACCGAACTCATCGAAAAACCCTATGGTTTACTGGAAGATGCAAAGGGTAAATGTTTAAACCCAATCACCCAGCAATATTTGTCTTTCAACATGACTCAAGTGATATTTATTTGTAATGAATGGCAGCTTACTGGCATGAAAGAAATATTCTTAAAATTTGAACAAATATTATGTCCTTATATTTAAGAAAAGAAAACCTCTACCCATAGTAATGGATAAGGAAATGATATAAAGAGTGTGACTGATGCTTAGGTTATTATGCTAATACAATGTTTGAATTGCATTAGCTTTTACTGAAATGTCAAAAAATTCTCCATTTAATCTATGATTTACAGCTTCATAGACAAAAAGTCTCATGGAACTTCAGATGCTGCCCAACCAAAAACAAAATATGTCCTTGCTACATGAGTAGACCGTTATTAATAGGATTAATTTTAGAAGGGGCTTTGGGGTTGTCCCAATTCCTTATTCTTTACTTGCATTTATTTCAGAAGTAGTTGTGGTAAATTAATCATTGCGTTGCATGACCCCAGTTCCAACATTGTTTCATCACACCTAGTAGAATATTGTCTTGTGGATTATTGACATAAATTTTCAGAATACAACAGGCTGTTAATAAGAATGACAAACCACACAATTGTCACTTGTGGATTATTATATATATTGCATAATGAGAGCAGAGGATTTTTTGTGTGTGTTTCTGTCCATAACGCGTTCCACTTACTGAATCAGGACAAATCCTGGAAAATGACTTTCCAGTTTTTTCCAGTCAGGAAAAAGTCCCTCAAGTCATGGAAATAAGGAATTTGTTTGTCCAGTCTTCTTATTGCCGGTGGTGTACAATGGACACACATGAAAAAACTTAACGGCAGTGTATAACAATGTTTCCAGTTTAAAAAAATCTGAGCTACTTGAATACCCATGCTACCAGTGTCTCTGAATATGTCTAAAAATGAAAGCCCTGAAAATTGCCAGTTAAGCGATCATTAGGTGCTTCTGAAAATGAAAATCATTGAGAGATCTGCCTTACCAGTTTCCCCTCCAATAGACTTGCTGTGTGCAGAATTTCTTATCGGCTGAGAATAATTAATGTGCCCGATTTGTTATCTGCACATATTTACTAGTGACAGCTAAGCTGATCTGAAACTTGTGTTCTGGGTGTTTATTTATCCATTTAAAAACACTGTCAGATATCGCTCAGATAGCAAACACAATTTTTTAAACGGCGCCTTCCACAGTTTTACTATAGCCTCTTTAAAACAAATAAGTAGAAATTACGGTAAAAATAATAATTCAAGAAGTTCTAATCGCCATCAGGGAAAATCAGGGAATTTTTGTATTCTAGAATACTGGAACCATTAAACACAGAGTTTGCTAAATGGTTGCACTAGTGCACCCATTTCACTTCTATTGTCATTATTTGTTTATCTTTCTTTGTCTTTCCCTATGTTGTTGTTAGAGCTTCATCAAGATGATGATCTAGCTTACGGGTGTACTGGCAACCAGTCATAAAGTGCAGACCTGCCTCCAAGGTAGTGTATTTTATGTCAAATTTTAATCTTAGAAGAATGTATTGCTTGAGTAATACTTGATTTGGAACGGAGAGGGAGAGAAATGACTGAAATGGCAGTAAATGTGCTAAGATTACATATCAATGACCTGCCACCCAGGTATGATTTTTCCAGGGCATTCTGTCCTTATTACAGTGACTAGACGGCTCCGTTCAACAACAAAAAGTGATTATAAAGAAGAATAGAACATGAATGACCAAATAAATTGAAAACCAAATGCCTTTTTACTACAGTGATTGTAATTTTACAATGCCCAAATTGTAATGGAAATGACGTCGTTTAATTCACATGGTGAGTGACGGAAACAAAACGCTATGTTTTATTCATGCTTTTTTCTCATAAAAAACCACTGCTTATAGCTGTTTCTAATATCTTTCTCATTCGCACTCTCATTTCATTTTTGTTATTTATGTAACCTTTTTATGTTACCGTACCGCCTAAAACTGGTTATGAGGACCAAAAACTGCCCTGGAAAAATCGTACTGGTTGGCGGGTATGATATGATTTTTATTGTAGTAAACAAAATGTACTTGTCTTGTTGTTGTGTGTGTGGTGAATACATATCTTGTTGGGGATGGGCGCGAGGAACGGCGAACAAAAAATAAAAGGCGGGAGCAAGTAATATGCTTACACAAAACATATAACTCCATTCAGAATTTAACCACTTTTAAATAAATCCACGGAATTTGTTTCAATGTTTTTTGTATGGAACCAGCTGGCATAACTTTTTGTAATGAGGGCTTTCAAGCGGAAAAAAATCTCTTTGAAAGTATACTGGTGCACTATATAGTATCTCTCTTTACATTCACTACATCTAATGAAACATTAATGAAACCTAATCAAGGTATTTTTCTAGAAGGTCCATGAGCCAAACAATATCATAAATTTCATCCATGCAATATCTAATGAAAGAATTGGTGCCCTATCCAATTTTTCTTCACAGCAAAGACCACTGCAAATGAAAAAGTGGCCCCACCAACTCAACAAAACCTTCCAGCAAGGGAGTATCGGCTGGAAAATCGCAAGCGTGGCACAAGATGCCAAGAAGTCAGTGAGAACTGCACGCCGGACGAGTGCGGAAAGTGCAATTCTGTCGCTGACATGAAGAAGTTTGGTGGTCCGGCCGCATGAACTCAGTCTTGCCATAATGAGGCAATGTTGCTCGTAGTAGACGTGTGCTAAAATTTGTTTGAATCATTCGTTGAAAAAGGTTTTATAATCAACTTGTTTTGTGACAAAAAAATCAATAGTGTATAGTAATATCTTGTTTTGTTATTAATCGGTTGTGTTTTACATGTTACAAATATTCCTTCCATTCATTTACAAAATAGTTTAAATAAGACTGACAAATTAATGATCAAGGGATTATAGATTTTAGAATGCATTTGTTTAGCTTCGCCAATTTAAAAGGCTCTTGAATAATCAAACGAGCCTGCAATGTCATAAACGGAATATGTATAAATTTTCGTATATATCATTAAATTTGTCTTTCTAAAGTAGCCTAAAATTTATTTCCAACCTTTCCTAACTTACTTACTTTATCGTATAGTATACTACATTATTTTACATTGTGACTTGAACTTAATTACCTACTTATTTCACTTTTAGTACCTTTTATTTTACTTACTTATTTTTCACATACTTTATTGCTTGTCTAATAACCTACATACTTATGTACATTTTATTATCTTACTTACTCAGTACTTACCTACTTTACGTACCTATTTTTCTCTTACTTGCCTTTTCTTATACTACTTACTTAAATGTTGTTACCTTACATACTTTTTTTAACCATTTACTGTTGTACTACATGTTTTTCCCACTTATTTAACTTACTTACTGATTATTTATCTTTTACTTTATAACTTTTTTTCATTACTCGCAGCCATCTCTCCAAGACAATCCAACTGTCAAATTTTAATCGAGGAGCACCTGAGACTGAGAGTGACAGCAACCTCCTTGATGAATGCAACCAAGTGGCAATGAGATCTTCACCCAAGCCTGCCTGAGACGGCATGGGCTACACCGCAGGAAGGGTTGTGATCACGAAGACCTCCAGACAGCTGGGATGCCCAGTGTTCAGTGCTGCCGGGAGTCGCACGGATATCCACGTGTGAGCTGAGGAAGAGGACATTTGCACGATTGGGAGGGGGGGGAATGGGCCCAGGGGAGGGGGAGATGGGGAGCGGGGGTTAGAAGAAGAGGGAGGGGCGTTGGAGATCGTTCAACCCCAGCTGCCCTGAGACGCAGGGACTACACGAGGAAGGGTGATCACGAAGACTCCAGATACGTTGAAGTGCCCAAGTGTGTCAGTGCAGGCAGTCAACTGACATCCGATGAGCAAGGGATGAGAACGCTAGCCAGCGATCCCGGGGATGGAGGAGGGACATGTCCCTCCGTGATTTTTTTTTCTGGAGGATGTCCCCGATATAATCTATTGGCTCTTCGAGGCCCGGACAGGGCCAAATTGAGCTTATTGCCCGTGCGCGTGGCGTCCTTCAAATCTGACTTTACTTCAATGCTTCTATGTCTCATTTCTTGTCCTGTTGTCCGATTTTAATTCTGTTTGGTTTATATGATAGCACTAGTGTGGGACTCAACACCTCTATTAGAATTTGAAAAGTCATTAAATATGCTAATTTTATGCACATTATCAGAAATCACATTTGTCAATTTGATTTGATTCTTTTTTTCTGTCTGGCTAGAGCCCCTATTGGTACACCAAACTTTTACACGAATTGTTGGAAATTTTGCCTGAAAATATTTGTGCTATTTGTGCAATTATTAAAAAAATCAACCAAAAACACTTAGTCTCCTTCATTTGTTGAGTGATTAGATTTTTTTTTCAGTCTGGTATTGAGCTACATGAGCAGGGCATGCTTAACAGTAGCCGCTAGCCATGGCCGGGGAGATAGCAAATAATCATGGCGGAACTAGCCATAATCTTACAGCTAACGTAGTCCGCGATGGCTAGCCAAGATATCAATTTTAGTGTTACATGAAACATTATGAAAAATACTTCATTTTGGGGGGCCGCTGGTCAGAATCTGACGGACATACCCAAATTTGAATTAACTAGTCCCTGGCGAGTTTGAAAAAAATTTATCGCGACCCCACTGATGAGGGTACACCAATTCTACACGCGAATGTGAAATTTTGCCTAAAAAATTATTTGTATTAATTGCTGCAAAAATTTATTAAAATCACAAGTATGCTTAGTCTCCTTCATTTGTTACCGATTTGATTTTTTTTTTTCTCTGTAAGAGCTACATGAGGTACACCTAACTTGCTACAAAGCGAATATTGAAATTTTGTGTAAAAAAATTATTGATGCAAATTTATGAAAATGTATGTGAAAAATCACAAAAAATGCTTCTTCCTCCTTCATTTGTCAACCGAGTTTGTTCATCTGCAGAGTTACGTGATGTTACACTTTCCTGCTTACATTAGAATTTTAAAATTCTATTTCTGATAGTTTGGGCGCCAAAATTTGTCCGCAGACACTTCTGAAGCAAATTATACTAACATTAATTAATTGCAGCCAGTAAGAGGGAAGAATATCCATATGTATAATGAATTAATTGAAAAAAACACAATTCTGCATTGATTTTTGACACAAAATCACGTTTGAAACACTTAGGGCTGACCATGCTTTGTGTACGGCAAAGCTGCACAGTGTTTAATGTTAAAGTCTGATTTCTGTAAAAAAATGTCTCAAAAGCGATCGCAAGAATGAAAGTAAGAAGTCAGAGAGGGTGTGTGTTAAAAAAACAGTTGCATTGGTGGAATTGTCGTAAACTCCACCTATTTGGGGTTAATACATGGAAAACGTAAGAAATCTAGGGAACATATATACCATAAAGGAAATATGTGCCATATGAAATTATGTTTGTGTAACTTATTTTTGATGTATGCTTGTTGTGTTTTCAGTCTGAAAGCAAGCCTCAAAACAACTCACCCAGGGTCGGAAAAGAAAAATGCTAAGTAAAAATTACAACTTTAACAGAAGATCAAAATATCATGTGAAATATTACTCATCTTCAAAAACTTCTTGCGCAAGAAGGAATTACTTTGTCACTTTATTGCTATAAACTGCCTACAGAGATGTCGAAGAAAGGTGATGGGAGAAACTGTGAAAAACAATCCATTTGCATTATGAAATCAGTTCTGCATGAAAAGTTAAATGGGCATGGTTCAGATTATGCCTAAAATGCTCCTAAATTATTGAAATCTAAGATAGGTGATTGTTGTGCCTTGTGAAATCATCTACCTGTTTTCGCCAATACCAACCATTTTTGCTCAGATTTAATCCATCTAAAGAACGTACATACATCACAGTGTCAGAACTTGTGATCTATACATTGTAAAGTTTGTGACATCTAAGCGAATGAATCATTTAAAATTGAGCTTGCTCAAGTTGTATTTTGTTATTGGGAGTCTGGGTTTCAGACAATGAATGTAGCCTTCACCCAATGATTTGGAAGTGGGTAAAGTCAGTGATCCAGCTGTAGCCAAAGATTGCCTTGACAATCTTTCAGATGCATAGGTGTAAATTTTTACCTATGTGAGCTTGATTCAACAGGTATCTTTCACTAGATGAATATTATGAATCAGGTTGGCAGTCAGGACTAGATTAATGGCCTGTGATAAAATCCAAATTCAATTGAGCAACATTATAAGTCAGTGCATTTTGTTGATTTTTATGAACACTTATTTACTACGAAACGCTGACTTTCAGCCACCAAGGCTTTTTGCCTGGAGAGGTGGATAGATTAAGTATTTCTGCTTATTTAATCTACAGGGAGTTTCACTAACATATGACCGCGATTAATCGCTTAGACTGCATCCTTCGCAGATCAACTCATCGCAGCGTCGTGGAGTTGATTCCGAGGATTTCACAAAACCCGTCGCCAGCAGCGCATGCATTTTTAATCAATAAAAACTTCTTGAACGACGGCTAAGTGCAAATCACACAGCTGTCTCCGATCGGCCATGGCGCACAAGATTATGCGTGACAAGTTTGACTAAATATGATTTTGTGTATCAAGCTGAACTCTGATGTAAGTAACATGTAGAATTACAATTTGAATGTTCTTTTGTATTATATCGTACTTGCAGCTTTCAATATTGTATCTGTCAGCATATCGCCAGTTTTCGTGGTGTGTTTGCCGTCCGTCTTCGCACATAGCAGTGAAGTCATGCTAATCTTACGTTGCGATAACAACAGTGCAGCACGTTACACGTACGGCCAGCCCCATGCACGGTCATTACACGGGGTATGTCTGCACATCAAACCAAAGCTAACGCTTAATCATTTCACTTGAATTTCATTACTTATTTGTACCAATGCGTATGTGCTAGAGATTGATGTACCCCAATTCTAAAGCAAACTTGCGCAATTGCACTAAAACTAAACTAACGGATTAGGCCTAACTAGTAAAGTTTAACATTGTACGTACGTTAGATCTACCTGTAACTTAACTGTAACAGTAGTAACAAAGCCTAACACGGTAAGGCCTATTGCCTCTTTTGGAAGTTCAAATCTTCAAGCCTTATAGGTTTAGTGATTAAAATTGGGTTAGATTTAGTCTAGATCTATATGCTAATCTATGTGTGTTTGCTTTATTTCGTGGGGGGGGGGGGGGGGGTCTCTTACCTATTCAGGTTCAATGAATCTGCATTGTACAATACAAGTTTGTTACCGTACTGACGATTAGACAATTTCTAGTTTAACTCAATGTCTGTGATTCGAAGTTGGATCCGGAGTTATTTAATGAAGTCAGAACAACTGATATGGAATGTGTCGTTAAAGCTGTGTAGCGTGAGGTAACCCCATTATTGCCTTTTCAAGTAACAGTCAGAAGGAAATGTTACGATGAAAGACAAATGATGCCTAGATCTAAGACTACGAACGTTAACTGTTTATCTTAAAAAGAGATACATTTAAGTACTTTAAAATCATTGCCCAACACATATTTTGCGGCGTGCATACAGTGTTCCCACACATTCAGCAAATGTGGGTGGGTTAGAGTATAACAGAGATTCATGATTGCCCAAATGAACAACTTATATTGTAGTCCTGCACAATGAGTGTATCCTCATCTACAATCTAAGTTACATCCTGCACTGAACTATTAATGCAAAAGAAATTGTTACGATACGATACAAGCCAACAACTTTTCCGTATATATTGACTGGATTAACAACAAGAAAGTATGACATTTCTGTTGTTGATCTATTGTCGTGATTTGTTTTCCACTTCTTCAGAAGAGAGGAACTTTAATTCAAGCTGCAATAGGTTTCAAGCCTTATAGCCATAATGCATTTCATGCTGCTTCTTGGATAGTCGTGGAGCGGAGCATGGGTGTGCGAAAGGCAGAAGGTGAATTTGAGGGGGAGTGCCGGATGCCAGAGGCTAGCAGCGGAGGGAGTCCAGACAAGGTCTGGAAACGACAACTTTTTTAAGACAGCCACCAATTGGTGGAGAATGTAAGGTTCTTTTTTATTCACATACAATCTACAATGTATCAAAATTTTAACAAAACCAGAATTACTTGCGAAAGTTTTGAGTAGGGTTAATGAGAGCAAGTATAAAAATGAATCTCCTTTCATCTATAAACTTTTTAATCAGACTATCATGCTGGAAATTGCTGACTACTTTTTATAAAATTGCATGTTCCTTTTACAAATTAACAACTCTACTTGACTGATTCATGAAATTAACTTTAAATGGATACGTCGTCTGTGGTTTATATTAACTATCAATGAATATTTTTCAAAATACCAGTAGGGATAAATGAACTTTTACCGAGATAGTTCACTTTTTGAATTCTTGAAATGAAACAAAAAAAATTGTGAAATTTGTAATCATATGTTTTTTTTATTTTTTTTGAATATTATATATTTGTCATTAAAAGAACATTGTATTCCAAAACCAGACTTATTGAATGTACATGTATGTATTTTTCTCAACAGTTACAGACGAGGAGAATTTTTCACTAAATGGAGCACTTTACGTTAGTGCTTACAGGCCATGCCTATATGAGCTTCGTGGATGGAATACACCTATACAGAACAAGTGCAAACTGTAAGTGAATAAAAAATCTTTCTACTGATTTAAAAGGACATGCAATACTTTTTCTGTATACATAGAATTAATTCATGTACCATTGCCGTTCTGGCTTGATTGCAGTTACGATTGCTAATTTCTTTGCTCGGTTGTTTTTACTTACTTTACTTTAATTTTATCAGGATGGAATGTTGATTAGAAATCAAAACAAAGAAAGTTTAAGCAGATAATCATGAAAAGTCATCCATGCTTGTAAAATCAATATCATCTCCCTCCCATCCCACCCCAGAAAATAGTTAACATTGATCTCAACTCTTAATTGCCAGTAAATTGTTAAATGCAGTTAGTAGATGTTTATGGGAGATTGGAGGAATAATCCACAAAATTATAGCTGTGGTTTTTGGGATGTCTTTCTAAACTTAAAAAAGCGTCCTTGTAACCTTCAAATCACAAACTGCCAACCATGAGGTTGTACGACCTCAGTCAGGCATTATGTCCCTCAAAAATGAAAGGGATTGGGAAACGTAACCAAAATCTGGAAAAACAGACCACATACTTACGAATGTTAACTATAACTATTTCTCACTAAATTCTATGTATCATGTCTTGATCATTTTTAGGAGCCTGGTTTGCATGTTTTTGATCGTCAGGAGCATCAGAGCATTTTCAGATGTCACCAATCTTTAGTACAAGGAAAGCCAGAAATGGCAATTTCGATTTTCTCATAATAGTGGTACATAATAAGTAGTTAGTACACATATTTTTAGTAATATTGCCAAATAATTGACTGTATGTGTTAAAGTGTAAAACTTGTACAAATCAGGTAAATTG
>JZLH01S0049834.1:10837-22778 GCA_001188425.1 Eucidaris tribuloides
TAGTGAAAGTGTAATTACACTCAACGACAACACTAGTCTTGGGGTGGTTTTTGCCTCGGGGATTTTTGGCCTTAAATACAACACTCTGAAGGTTAAAGGAATGGGTTTATAGGAGCTGCATGAGATTGGTGATATTGTATGGGAGTGAGATGGTGTTCGAGTGAAAATGAGATGGGGATTCTGAGGAGGACTGAGAGAGTGATAGTGAGAGCAATGTGTGGTGTGAAGCTGATGGACAGGAAGAAGACTGAGAATTTGATGTGGACATGTGTTGAGGAGGGATGTTGATCATGTCCACTCTTAACCTCTGGGGGATGTCGGGCTTGTACAGAAGCTCAGTACATCTCACTCCCATAAATGATCTTCTTAATTTATGATAAATTGGACAAAAGCATTTATGGGTTACTTTGAGTGAAAGGGTTGTAATATTTTGAAGGTTTCTGTGAAGCCAGTTGTCTAGAAGTATAGGGACAGTGATTTTCCTTTTACCGGTAAAATTGAAACGGAAATCCATTTTGGTTCTTTAATCTTCATGTGTAAATTCATGGAATTCACCTTTACGAAACAGAATTCATGTTTTTGCTGTGTACATTTTCTATGATGAAGCGGAATTTCCATTTTTAGATTAAGTTGAAACGGAATTACAGGTTTTCAGAAACGGAAAAGACCAGTTCTTGAAGCGGAAAATCTCTGTCTCTATGAGTATGATGTACTGGGCTTCTGTACAAGCCCGTCGTCAGCAAGGGGTTAAGAATGGTATTTGAGTTTCAGGTGGATGGCCTGAGTGGACAGGGGCAACCAAAGAAGACATGGAAGAGGCAAATGGTGGAGGAGAGTAGGAGGGTTGGGCTTAAGGAGGAGGTTGCATTGAATAGGGTGAAATGGAGGGAGGGGTAAGAGCAATTGCTGTGAGTGTGGGGTGAATCCGGCCACCCCTGTAGTCGGGGACAAAACCAGATTTAAAATTTGGATTATTACTCCTACTACTGATTATTCATGATTTATAGTTTGAGATGTAATATGTACTTTGTATGAAATATGAAGTAAAATACTTCATAGTTTGTAATACATGTATAAATGTCAAAGACACTAAAATACAAATAAATAAGCAAAGATAACTCATTTCTCATTTTCTTGCAGTTTTATTTACATGTCCATTTGATATATCACATGCCATAATAGGATAAAATGTATTAACATCAAATATTGATTCATTTCATATATATGAAAACAAATAATCTGTTGACATGTCTTTGCATGGCTGATTTTTTTTTTACAACATATAAATGTACAATGTATAGTAGCATGGACTGGTGAGGGGGGAATACGACATATATTACATACTATAAACAATCTGTACAGCAATACAAAAACGATTTTAAAAACATGTAAAAAAGTCTGACAATAAAATCTGAAGCAGTTGCACTTTGCTCGTTTTATAATATAAAAGTGATTTAAATAATCTTTAAATTTCCTTATAGAACTTTGATTTTTAATACTTCTCAAATGAATAATTCCAATACATTGGCAGTTGTACTTTCTTGAGAATTTGTCTCACATCTTGATTTTCTTTAGGAATTTGTGAAACAAAAGAAAATGTGTCTAAATGGTTGTATAAAATTTCTGGGTATCAAATTTCTTTCTTTTTTATGACGGAGGGAGAGAGTTAACACACAAAGGGAATTTACAGGAAAAAGCTTTTTGTGTGTGATAACTTGTAGTACACTAAATAAACCTCTGGTCACTGGCAGTTTTTTGCAAGTAAGTTGTTCCTGAATATTAAATTTTCATTAATGTAACATAATCTTTAATTTTGATACTTTCATTTTTGCCAAGTTTATGCCATTTGTTTCTTCTTTTGTTAGCAGTCAGTGATATCCACTAACTACCTTTCGGATCAGTACATCACTAGAAAACAAACGCAGCAATGTACAACTTGCTACAAATTACACTAACAACATGACAAGAAGGATACGTTTTCAAACGAGTCGCAACAAAATTCTCTGTATACTCTACTTTTTCAGCATGGCTCAACTACACTAGAATCCAGTACGAACTTGCAAATCCTTTTTTGTTATCGTCTTTTTTTTCCCCTACAAAATGTAACATTTTTCCCCACGGTCACAAGTCAACTATAAAGTACATCTTTCAACAAATCATACAGCCATTTTACAGCAAACCTTACAGCCATTTTATAGCAACCTTACTGCCATCGTATAGCAACCTTACTGCCATCTCACGACTGTCTTAAGGCCATCTTACACACAAGAGGTCCTCCCATTACAACACCATCTCTGATCATCAGACCTGGCCGGCTACAGTACCGCTCACTATTACAAAATCTAAATAAATAATTTCTATTTGTTCATATGTACAAAGTTTTTATGATTGATCGGACATATGGGCATATTTTTACGTGGAAAATCCCACGATTTTTGAACATCACACAGCACAACACAATAACAGCACAATTTTGCATACGTCACAAATATTTCTAGACTATTTCGCATCACAAAATGCAAAGATAAAAAGCATTTTTTTTTCACAATCATTTGCATATATCAAATTCATCCTACAATAATTCGAAGTTGTATAGGGGTAAACAATATCCTGAATTAACCAATTTTAGGCTGTGGCAGGAACACTAACTATTTCTTAGAATAAATGTGCTTTTATATTTGCAATAGGTACTTCCAAGTTACTATTCTTTCATTGAAAGGGAATTTTCCATTTGTTCCCCCCAAAATGCTTTGGATTTAAAACTCTATACCTAGTCACTTATATTTGATTTAGGTGAAACTAGAAATAATACTTAAACTAAAAAAATGTGGTTTTGCTGATTAATAATTATGGATCTGAAAGCTAAAATCTCTACAAACAAAAAGCCCAAAATACGTACAACAAACTCATTTGGTCTCTGACTTTAAATGTCAAAAATACAAATAATAGAAAATAATATCACAAAAAAGAGAAAGAAAGAATACATCTGTACATCCACTGTACACAACATTTCAGTGATAAAACATAGATTGGTACTGAACATTTAAAATCTGTACAATTTCTCTCGCGAACCTATAAGAAAAGTAAATTTTCTAACCATTTCTGAAAATATATGTCCAGTGTGGTAACACAACAAATACAAAAATACTTTTTATCTTTATTCTATAAAACAGACACGATAAGGAAAACATTATTCCTTGGAACATAGCATATAATACTAGTTGTTGGTAAGAGGCAAGAAACAGAAAAGAATGCATATGAGTAAAATTCACATAGGCATCAGAGTCTCGTAAACTAATAATGTTTCAAACTCATGAAATTTAGAAACACACAAATCGATGGGTTGAAATAACACATAAATGCATTTAACTCAGTGATAGTACTAAAAGCTTGTTTGCGTCATTGTTTCAGTTGTTATGTTTGAAGGCCCTTTCTCACAAGTTTCTACAAGTACAGTTATGTACTGAATTTATGTTTGTCTTGGTTTTCTACATAATTTCGAACTACACTTCCAGTTTTTGAAGATTTTGTAAAATGTACAGCTTATTTGTTCATTCAATGCCAAGTCACTGTTGAAAACCTTGAATAAACACATAAGGCAGATCTACTTGATGATTTGTTCAGAACTATTCCAGAGATTATCATTACTTTCATATGTAGTATTTGCAAAAAAGGAAAAAGAAAAAAAAAAACTATTAGAAAAATTAGCCCAGTGGAACAATGTTACAAAGAGCCTCAATATAACAAAAATCCTTAGCAAGGTAAATTGCTCAGCCAGCTCGGTATGTTTATCATAATGTTGCAAGATATTCAATATAACAAGGTAATTTTGCATGTTCTTTCTGGTTCTTCTTTTGATGTAGTATATTTGCTGTGTATTTGGTATATCTGGTTATATCTAGTATGTAGTGCAAACATAGTTGCCACAATAACTGAAAGAGCATGTGTACTACATGACTTCAGTACCAATAGTACTTGCTTGATACTACTATTTTTGTGCAAAACCAAACCAATAAATAAACTTACTCAAATATATATTAAAAAAAATATATCAAATTACTGTAACATGATGTGTTTATACTGCCTATACCTGATATTTCACATACTCAATGCAATAATATGGTAGGCATTGATTGAAATTCCTACATGGAAATTTGTTGGCTTTTACAGGGGTTAATTCTTAGTCCAAATAAGTGACAATTTCTAAGTATAACTTGTTAGGATGCAAGCATATAATTGCACAGTTTGGTTTGAAAAGAGAACAAAACGTTTGCAGTTTTGTACATTTGTTGAAATAACACGTCTGATAAAGACCAGCTTTTTATCAGACCTCTGAACAATGAACATGAAACTTTTGAACACTCTATATAAATGCACATTGTACTTCCTTGACAAGACAGAAACAAATATGAAGGTTTTTTTTCTCACTTTAAGGCACATACTACAACAAACTAAACACACATTACTGCATGAATACATTTTGTCCAATATAATTTTCATATTTGAAGCAATACAAATACCTTCAAGTGCATAACGAAAGACGTACAGTCAAAAACAACCACAAATTTGGAGACAATGAAAATATATGTAGTATGTTTGTGCCGCTCTACTGTTACTAAGTAACGTGCCTTATAATTTGTATCAACATATGAAGTATTCACAAACAATATCAATGAACATGTTTTTCATCAACAAAATCATTTCAATCACTCAAGATTTGGCCCAAGATTAGCTGAGCTTGACTTTTTGAACATACATGTAACATCAAAATAAACAACTGATTGATGAAATATTAAAATGCACGAAAAAGGGATTAATTAAATTCACAAGATTTTCTTGTTGACAGAACAAATATCTTCACATCAAATGAGTTGGGTCAACTTCAAGACAGAAAATCTTCATAAAGTCTATTATATGAAACATTACCATGCTGTCTGCATTTTTAGGAAAAATCACTTCTTTGCCAAATTAACTCTTACCACAATTATCGGTTTAAAAATCTGCAGTAATTTGTATTAAAATGTCAAGTGAGAGATAAAATACAATTCTACCTAAAGATATTCCAAATAAGGTCTGAAGAATTTCTGACGATCGTAAATAATGAATCACAGGAAAATGAAAATCGCCCTGTATATCAAACACATAATTATTCTTGTTTTGTGAGTTAAATGCATTTTGAGATAAAAGAATAATGTATGATTTTTTTTCTTGTCTTTATGGCTTTTACACCATTTGCAATTGTGATAACACCTAGTGATAATACTTCTTTATGGGTATCAGTAATACTATTTCATATTTTAAATAAATAAATTATCATTATCTTCTTTTCTGGGGAAGGGGGGGGGGGTAGAGGAAGGGTATAATATAGCACCATCTTGCTCACATACTTGAAGAAGTAATATGATTAGTACCAAACTCGGAATATCACATGTAAGGTCTCATTGTGTTGTAGAGGTATAAACGCCGTTACATAAAAGATTTATGCAGGTACATGTATTTCAGCCAAGGTCTTAAACAAATTTTACTTTTTCACCATGTGACAAAAATGTGCATGTCGTCATATTTCAACTCTTTGCACAATTCTTGATTTGACATTTAATAAGATTCTACGACATTCCATTTGGGGAAATCTCAAAAGTTGAATTCCGGCATTGAATACACTTTCTTTTTCCGATGTAAAAGCATATTCAGTTGATAAACGGACATCAGTTGATAATCTACAGCAAGGTTCCCTCACAAGTATGCATCCTCGCTCAAATCCACTCGACCAACTAAGTCTTTTACCGCTTTTTCCGTTGTTGGACAAGTGGACACCACACAGCTCTACATATCATCCAGCTGGCATCCATATCTATTGGTGGATATCCGTTATCTACACAGTGAAGCATTCCATGACGTAATTTTCAATGGTCCATATGAATTCCTTTCCATTCATACATCACGGAGAGTCTTGCTTCATTTAATACTTTGGCCCCAATGCATCTAGTTGATTTTATCTGACTAGACATATTTGTTCATTGTCCAATTTTCGTCTCTATTTCCCTGTTGTTGATGTGCATTGCAGTCTAAAGAAATATGAAAAGACAGAAAAGAATGAGTTTAATTAGAAATATAATTGAACATCATAAATTTCTAGAATCAGACTGAAATAATATACAGTAATGAACTTGTTTCAGAGATACATAATGAAGAGCTGCCACCCTCTGCTGATCACAAAATTCATACTGATGTACTGTAAAAATCATATTTTAAAGGTAAAATATATTTTGGTGAATAAATGGGTAAATCATGCATGCCTTTAAATAGTTACAACAAACCATACTTTTGCATTAAAAACAAATCATATTTTCTTACATTGGATGATATAATAAAAACATACTAGTTGGCAGCTTTGTAGGTGGCTCTTCATGAATACTTTACTTTCTGTTTACTCATCTCTTTTTATCTCTTCTCTTTTCTCTGCTTCTGTTTTGCTCTATTGTTTGGTCGTGTTGTTGCTTCTTTTCTTTTCTACTATCATCTCTTCTTTCATCATATTTTCCTTACACAGTATTTTGAATTCAATAACTCTTGTTACTGGTTAATATTAATTAATTTAACTTTGTCTCGCCTCTAAACTGGACATGAAACTGAAACTCTGTGTCTTTCACACGGAAGAAAAATAAACACACAAATTTTATCAAATACTGATTTTGTAATACTTACTTTAGAGCTTTGTACTGTTGTTTCTCAAAGTCTGTTTCAGGGTTTTCACTTTCATATGAGGCAAGATTCAGAGCTGAAAAGGACAGAAACAAAAACAGAATTATTATTAATACAATTTCATATTTAATCCATAGGTTTAGATACATATCACTGCAGATATGTAGTAGGAAATTACAAATGGATAATAATAATATACATAACCAAGTTGATTAAACTTAACACTGATATGTGTAACTTCAAACAAAGAATTCCACACACCATGGAATTTAGAATTTGTGGTCATGAATTATCAAGGTTTATGGTTTGTTACAGACTTCTTTCAGCCCTCTAAATTTTATTAAATATATTTTCTTGCATTTTTCTCCTTCATCTCCACTACCTTTCTTTATCTATTATCCCCTATTTCTACTTCTACTTCTTCTTCTCCTTCTCCTCATCCTTTATCATGCATCATCTGCATCATCATCATCATCACCATCATCACCATCATCATAATCGTTATCATCACTATAATAATTATCATATTCTTTGTCATCAACATAATAATGGATTTATCTATTTATTTTAGTTATTCAATTCTTTTCGGTACTCACAATTTTCCGAGAATACAGGAGCTGTTAGCAGGTAGTTGAGTGCTTGTCTATCCCTAGGGTAGGGACACTCTACCGACTTCCACGTCATGAAGTCTGTCACTTGCTTTGCTAGCTGCCAGAATTTCTGTCGAACAGATAGTTGGGGGAGAACAAATAGATGTATGATGTAAATGTAACACATAGTCAAATTTACAACAAGATGAACTACTCAAATGTACAAGTTGGATCTGGAAGAATTTGAGGTTTCAGAAATTTTGAAAAATTATTCTACATACAATCAACATATTTTACCCTGCAATGAATAACTAAATAAATTTAAAAAGAATATCTAAACAATTTTCTTGAAAGTGTATTTGCAGTGCAATCTGGAGATGTACAATATGACATTAGAGTGTTTAAACTAAATTGCACCAGTAAAGAAAATGTGTCGGCACCATGACATTTTTTCCCAACACTGTTAAAGAAACAACTTGCATTGTTTGTAAGCAAAAATACAAATACACAAAATAAATGTAAAAGATCTGTCATTGAACAATGTCTGTAGGACTTCAACTTTTGCAAGTAAAGTAATAGAATAATACAGCAAAGAATAGTAGTTTAACCATTGTCTTTTCAAGTATCAAATAGTTATTCTGTCATTTGATTCAGAATAACTTTTGAATATTGCCAATTGAATGGATAAATAAATGACAAGTACATCAATTGCCATTTCAGTGTTTTTTGTTTGTTTTGTTTATTATGTTAAGAATAAAGAACATGAATGTACCTGGAAGTTGATGTATCCATTGGGCAACTTGTTGGAACACCCTTCGTTGAGGAAGTAGAGGTCTTTGACAAGGAGACTAAAGAAGGGGATGACGATCTTATCGCATGCCCCCTCCTGGGCTGAGAGCGCCCTCTGCATGGCTGCCTTCAGGGATTGGCGGTACGTTGAGAAGTTGGACGTCGGATCCATTTGATGCTGGTGGGAATGGAAGAGAAGGAAGGGTACAATAAATAAACTAGAAACAAAAATTCAATTTTAATCACAGCTAAGTGATTAAAGGGAAATGGTAAGATGGGATATAGTCTTGGAGTTGAGACAAAATGCTCCCAGAATCAAGTACCCATCTATACTGTTTAAAGTTCTGCTGTGAAAATGTTATAATCATACATTATCCCTGTTTATTGTACAATTATTATTTATACAGTGAAATTTGTTGTGTAGCTTTCTATGGGATTATTTTCTATGAGGGCCAAAGATTAATACAATACTGGTAAATTAATACTTCAAGCTCAAGTTAATTAATTCCAAACAAATCATTCCAGCATGGATTCACTGAAAAACAATGGTGGAAAGATGAAATATCAATTTGCTTTGGTGCAGCATGGGCAAGAAAGGCAAAAGGCAGCAGTAGATTGCAAATTACTTGAGGTATCAGTACTTATGCTCTTATTTTAAAATAGAGATTGACATATTTTCTCAATGTCATTCATGATGAAAGTGATAGGGTTCTAGGTTGTGGTAGGGTTGCTGATACATACTTCACATTAACTTCTCCATAGTTTGAAATCACAAGTAATTTGATCAAAATGATTTAAAAGCAAAGTAAAAGACCAAGAAAGCTTACCTCCAACACGTCAAACTTGTCTGTGTTGATTTTGTTCCACGTCTTCTTTAACCTCGCGACAGGACTCATGTTAAGACCAGCTGTGACACAAATCAAAACAAACATTCAGTTAGAATCAAATTCACATGCAATGTTCTCACCTGGGTACATTCCAAACATTCCACATTGGTAGGTTACATGAAATCACATTCCATGAGAATAGAGTCACTTTTAAAGGTAGAGAACAGACTTGTTCTGTTTTTATTAGAATCAGACATCACTTATTCTCACATGAGCTGGGGCTTCCAAGAGAACAACAAAAGAACAGGTACAGTATCTTCGAGCTTGCATTTCTTAGTAGTGTAAACATTGGGTTTATTGCATCACTTTTATTGTGCTCTAGAAACCCCTTGTTTTATGATGCATGTCATGCTGCTCGAACCGAAAAGGTCTAAAGATTTGGGTTTAGGCCATTTTTTGTTCTTTCTCTCCTTCCACGTTATTTAGCAATTTAGATATACCTACATAATTAATTACTGCTAGAAAATCACCAGCACTCTGAATTTTTTTTTTATTGAAGGCTACATGTCTGCCATGTATTTTTGATAAATCTTTTAAAATCCCTGGGGAGTTCATGTTTTAACAAATCAAAGGATTGCAGATTAGACAATTCAGCAATATAATATCAAAATCAAAACTTGATAATCAGAAGTTGAAAATGTTTTCGGCTATCGAAGTATGAAATTTCCAGTCAGTCCGTTGAAAACTTAACATCATATAGCCATTGAGTGTAGTTTTGAAGTGCCGATGTGAAGCACTCCCCTCGCAACGTCGGTGAAGTATCAATGAGTCGGCGCGCCGGTTGCTTCTTCTTTGATGTCATGCAGACCTCCGTTGCCAGCCAGGTAGCTGAGGCGGTTGAACATTCCACATAGGCCTCCAAGTTCTTTGTTGCCTCTTCACCTGGAACATCTTTTTTTTTTGTTTTTTTTTTTGCTTTTTTTATGGTTTTTTTTTTTTGTTTTTGATCTGTTGTGACAAACGAGAAGGCAGAAAAGGGAATCAATTGATACCACGTATCACTCCAAAGGTTGCCTAAAATGTATAAATGTTACTCATTGAAAATATTGATATAAATTTCTTATTACAGCAACACCCCAAGAATATTTCATTAGCATTTGAAACACCAACAAAATAGGCTTTCCCAGCAGAATCATAAGTATATCACAATTTTTTTTTCACATACACTATTAAATTTAGGAACTTTCAGATCTTTTGATAATTTTGGTTGAACAGGACAAATAAATAGTTGTTACTTTTTTTTTCCTACTTTCAATCTGAAACTGTCCAACGTTACTTTCATTTGAAATTTCCTTTAATTTAATTAAGTTTTGGAGGTGATTCTAACCAAAATGCCTATGCAAGATCAATTTTATTTGTCAATTTAAGATCATTTCTTTTCTGTTTAACATCTTTTACTAGTTGAAATGACATACAAGCCTTCTCCTCAATCAAACACACTTCTTTACTAAGAAGTACCTTTGGTAATATTGAAAAGGCAGTTTTATCTTCTTTGTAATGTACTTACGCGACCATCTCCATCATGATTGTTTCATGAATGATTGGCAGGTCAAATTCTTGCTGAGGCCCAATGTCCGTTAACGCCGCTCTGTGAATATGCAAATAAAAACAATCCTTTGTTGTTAAGTTACTAGATAAATATTAATGGAAACAAGAACCAAAATCAATTGTACCTTTCAGATTTTTGAACAGTATAATTACATTTTCTCATCTGGCAGTAAAATAGCTGTATACAATACTTCATTTATAGAAAAAGAAATGGGAAGGACACAATAAATAAGAAACATATATCCCTGACATTCATTGAAAACAAAAATAACAATATTAATCTATTAAGTCCCCGCCCCCCCCCCCCACCCGGGAATTTCAGTAAATGTGGGCTGAATCTTACTCCATTGTCAAACTCTCGCATAACATACAGCATGATTTTTTTTTTTTCTTACACATGACAACATAATGATTGCTTGGATATCAGGTTATGAAAATACCTGCTCCGTCAATTCAATGTCAACTTGTTCAAGTCCGTCAATTTGATTGACAGAAATACATGTCACACAGGAACTGGTAACAAATGCATTCAAAAGAATGCACATTGAAGGTAGCCATGTCGTCCCTTTCAACATCGCTCCTGGTCGCGACAGGTGCGGTATCTCATAACTAGGGTCAACATAAACAGGTGCAAGCAATTGTCCCCTATCCCCAAAATCTCGTCGCCCCCCCCAACCCCAATCCCAACAAATTGATTAGGAATTGAACCCTGGCATTTATAAATAATATATAAGTTGCCTGCGATTTACAAAGGATTACTCATAACTATTTTTTTTAGGCATTGTTATGGCGCGTGTCTGACCGGTTCATTTCACTCGTTGAAATCCCCTGCGAGGAATATGCTCACCGCGAATTTATCAACGAGGGATTACGGAGCAAAATGAAAAAAGAAAAAGAAAATGGATTATCGGAAAATAGACCGAAAAAATGCAAAAAAGTGGGCAATAGACATCTGGGCGACATAAAGCAAGGGTTTTTCTAAACTTCCTGCTTCCTTAAACTTGCCGGTTAGAGGATGTAAACGGTCCAGTAGTGAGAGGATATGGGACTCAGCGTGTGGAGTGACCCTGGCAGGATTAGGTGATCGCAAATACGTGATCTGAAAACGATTATGATCACGAACTTTGAATATGACGCCCCCAAAAAAATCCATTCTACGCAGTAGTTGTAGTAAATACAAGATTGTAATCAAGGTTTAAATTACACACTCTAATCCAGCCTCACGGAATGTAGTCATGTCTGTGTCAAAAATTATGTTTTTGAAAGCTTTAGTAAGCAAAGTGGCAAAAATGTCTGGAATAAAAACATAAAATAAGGTGTTCAGTCGTTATTTGTTTGGAAATGTAACAAATTTGGATGTGGCATAACATTATTTCAATGTTGATATCCCAGGGCATCAAGTTAATTTGTTTGATGAAATGTGGT
>JZLH01S0049840.1:2612-19267 GCA_001188425.1 Eucidaris tribuloides
ACGACAATACGAAACTGGAATCATCTGCAGAACAGCGTAATACATATACCCTCCATCAAGAGTTTCAAAGCCGCGCTCCACGCATAAAACACACACACAACACACTGTAAGTTGGCGATATGTGGATTCAGTTCTGCCCTGCCGACTAGAAGTTCAGAAAGGTTCAGAAAGGTTCAATAAAGGGGGAAAATCAATCTGACCAAGATACTGTTCAAAATACTATGCGGTATGGTACGGCTCACGTTAGCTTTTCTTGCTGGCTGATACACGTCAAACCAAATTACTTTAAAAATAAACCCCTTTCAGACCCTATCCACTGCTTCACTGTCTGAGAAAGGTCCACTACATTCATCATGCAAATCCAGAGATTCACATTGTACAAAGACCATTTGGAGAGCACAATCATGACCCTGATGTTGAGCTGATCCGTCACCGACGATTCATTGATGAAGCAGCTGCATTGCTTAGACAAGATCCAACACTTACCATAAGGGAGGCATACAACATTGTTTTTGACAGAGAATACCACCATCCACCAGATAGTGACCCTTTTCTTTGATTATGAAGAGAAACCCTTTTCTTTGAATATAAATAAATACCCTCTTATTCAATTATGAATAGCGGCTCTCTTCTTTGATTATGAATAGCAACTGTTTCCTTCGATTATGAATAGCGACCCTGTTCTTTGATTATGAATGAAGCCTTTCCTTCGATAACAAATAGCGATCCTTTTCTTCAATTATGAATATTGACCTTTATGAATAGCAACCCTCTCCTCCCATTATGAATAGTGACCTCTATGAATACTAACTTTTATAAATAGCAACCCTCTTCTATTATGTGCATTGTACCTGAAGTGCATAATGTACACCTAACATACAGACACACATACAGACATTTTGGAAGGGTGTGATTTACCATTGGCCATTCACATGTCTGGCTAATAAACTTTGTCAAACTTTAGTATAGTTTATTATCGTTATAAATAGCAATTAGAAAATTCACTTACGTTTCCTTTTGAAGTTATAATGAACGTATGATAAAATATTGTTTTAGAATACAATTACCTTTGATTAGCAGGGCTAAAATGTATTAGCACACCCCATATTGACAGACGTTAATGAGTTCCAAAGACTCATTTGATAATATTTGTTCAAAAAATGCACATAATGTACCAAGTGTAGCAAGTATATGGACAGATAAATATACTGTACACCAAACATACAGACAGCCAAATACCAGATAAACATTACTGCAAACAAATCCATAGCAATAGTAAGGGAAAGGGCCAATGCAATACCAGAAACTACCTTTCCATACTACAAAATAGCAGGGTAGTACTTCAATTTACCAGTCACTCAAGATTTGGATTTTTATTGAAATCTGAACTTCTACTGGTCCTGTGCTCAGTAATCCATCTCAGGTGATAAAATCAAGGTGATTTTGATAGGCACATTATGATTAAAAAAATTAATATATTTATGTTAATACACAAATTACACAATTCATTATGCAATGAAACAGTTTCTTATTCTTTTCTATTACAGTATGTAGTACTATGAGCAGATTTTTCATCAGTAAATATGATGTTCCCTGAATGCAAAGGCTTTAGAGTAGACAAGGATACATTTGAATATTGACTGATATGACAAACCGAACTTACTCCAGTATTTATGGTATAAAGTAGTTTGTGAGTACCACCACCTTAATACTAGTATTAAGTACTAAAAAAGGAGAAAAAATTGCAGCATTCCATTCCTCATTAATGTTTTAAACATATACATATACTTGCTTGAAAAGAACAGCTTTGGAAGCTTAGTAGCAAGGGAAGTATTAAAGTAATAACAAAAAGATCATATAACTAGAACCTTGATCTAAATGGTCACCTGCTTGACATATTACTAACTAGATCATTATTATACAAGCAAAGTGCATAAATGTCATAATCAAAATATAACCACCTTCTTCTTCACTTGGCAAATAAAAACTCACAGAACATAAACCTGCTTCCTCAGAAATTGGATTTGGAAGTCAACAGTCCATCATGAACGAGACAAATATGGAAGGAAAAGTTGTGATGATGCTTTTACTTCTATGCCTTACTCTTTTATCTAGCTACAGCAAATGCAAAGGAGAGAGCTATATTGTGAGTATCCAGTGATATCACTGTATAATTTAACTAAGAATAAGCCTGTAATGGTGGTGTAAAATTCAAAATGTAATAAAATGATGGTTATTGTTTCATTCAATTTGACCCCCCTTTGTACTGATCACACAAGTTTGAGTACACAATGCAGATGAATGCAGACATGCTTTGAGGAACTATTTTCCAGAATGCATTCCACCAACAAACAAAATCAAATTTAACCAGCACTATCTCCTGAAATTAAAAAAAACCCTACAAAAGTATAATCACTTGAACAACAAGCACCTCTACTTCTTCTTTTCTTGATTTGTCTGTTTACAGATGGAATTCAACCATGGTCCCAAAAGGGGTGGGGAGTACTAATCTTCATGGAAAGTATTCAGGAGGGAAACAGTGCTATGCAATTAACCCTTTGCTTCCTAAAACTAGAATCAGGTGTATGGTTACAAGTCAAGTTAAAGTGAAAACAAAAAAGTACGACTAGATAATGGTATCAATAACATTGCTAACAGGTTTCTGCCAATTCTGAGGTAAGTTGTTATAAAATATAACTTGATTATGTCAAGTTTTGAGTAAATTAAAACTAAACCCATGGAGTAAATGATTAATTGATTCTATCAAGTTTGTTCATCTGGTAGTACTGTCATTTTGAATGACAAAACAAATACATTAGTGAGCGTACATAGCGCTGAGGTGCTAATATACCCACCTATCCCTTTTGCCACAGAATATAAATTTATCAAATTATGCAAATTTCTTCACAATTTATTCTTCAATAAATCATTTATTTATTGCACATTTCAAATAAAAAACAGATCTAACAAACTCCACTGTTCACAAACAGCATCTGTATATGTTGTCATCACCTTGGTGCTTGTCCTGCAGTTAGGTAAAAAAGGAAGACAAATAGAAAAGTTTAGATTAAATCACAGTTCAGTTGAAAAGAGTCAAACAAGACTATAATTTTCATATAGCAGAATGGAGGTTTTGAATTGAAATCATATTGATTACACATTCAAATAGCCATATAATCCCATTCCCCCATCCTAAAAAACCTGATTTACTCCATGTGAATACATTAAAATTTGAGGCAAGGAACTGGTACCTATGGTTATGCTCTAACATGATTATAGTTTTCTCATTCTTGTTTACTATACAAGCAAATACAAAATAAGGGTGGATTTAACAATATTCCCTTGTCACACAGTCCACAGACTGAACCAATTTTGCTTTCCCCAAAAGTTTTCAATGGAGCTAAGATATAAAGGTTCCATCACATTCATCAAGTAAAAAAAATAAACATATTTAATAAATGAATATACCATTAGCTCCCAATAAACTAATTTATCAATATAAAAATTATTTAACAAGTCTTCTGGATAAGCACGATTAGTTTTGCCTACTAAACAGATAACTATTTTGAATTTCAGTCCGAAATATGATGATGTATATGTTTCAGCATAATGTGTGATAGAAAATCTTATCTGTGGCCATCTTTGACATTATATGAAGTTTAGTAGCCGAGATAGAATACCCCCCCCCCCAAAAAAAAAAAATAGATAAACTAGAGAAGTTAGACTGTGCGCAGCCGATGGGTATGCCTCCACCCACTATGTAGCACATGAAACTGGCACATAATATGATCAACATCGACTTTCAAGCTACCAAGTAACTGTAAAGATGTTGGGAACAGTTCACTGACCTATGACACTCAACAGATCGAATACCAAATATAACCTTTCAGAAGTTCATTGACCTTAGACCTTGATCTTTGATCCCTATGACTACACGAAGTTATTTGTTTACAGGGTAAACCTTGACCTTTGACCTGTCACTCAAACCAAATATGTGTCTTCTATTTTGCACCTAACCAACATACATGTAACTGAAGTAACTGAAGTAATAGGCAGAACATGGACATTTGACCCCTGCTACTCTACCAAGATATTTGTCTTTTATTTTTGCAATTTACCAAATTATATCAACAGTGAGCACTACATAATTGAAGTTATATGCAGAAAATTACATTTTGTGAAAAAGTTCATTGACCTTTGACCCTTGACCTTGACCTTTGACCCCTGTGACTCTACCATAATGTTTGTCTTTTATTGATGCACCTAACCACCAAATAATATTCACAGTGGGCACTCATAACTGAAGTTATAGACAGAAACTGGCATTCTGGCATAAAGTTCATTGACCTATGACCTTTGACCCTTGACTGATTTGTCCCAAAATCTAATCAATTCATCCTTGCCTAGTGGTCCATCCTTTGTCCAGATTTCATTAAAATCCCTGCTGCGGTACTTGAGTAATCTTGTTCACGAGAAAGTGCGGATGCACGGACACACGGACGGACGGACGGACGGACAACCTGAAAATATAATGCCTCTGGCTCCCTTACGGGGCGGAGGCATAATAAATAAATAAAATAATTAAGAAGTAAATGCTTACCTTTCTGTTGAAGAAGGTTCTGCCTGGCTTTAATGAAAGCCATGATGTCGGCATCAGCACGTTTGTCACCAGTCAACTTGATGCTGGATGCTCCATGCGAATTTGACCTGAAACAATGAATTAATCCATCAATCAATCAATCAATTGTTTGACAGATTTATAACAAACTGAATGATTCATGGAGTCAATAAATCAATGATGGGTTCAAATCTCAACATAATAGTGCTTGAAACTAAATAGTTTAACAAACCAAATAATGACAAAGTTTATTTGGCTTTCACTTATTTCTGAAATGAATACTACTGCAAATTATTACCTATAATTTATAATTCAATGCAGTACCTGACACTACTGTATGAATTTCAAAAATCTAGTAATAACACCGCAACTAGAAAAATGTTTTTAGTGGCCTAGTATAAATTACATCTGTATACTTATCTGGAAGTTATATTTTCAATTCCCAAGTGAGTATGTTTGTGCATTTTAAAAAATATTCTCCCCATCCCTCCACTCCCTTCTTCAACTTCTAACATAGGATCAAAGAAAATATAGTGAAAGTTGCTACACAGTATTTAACTGCATCATGTTATTATCCCAGCTTGATACCATATCAAATAGCCCGTCAAGCATACACATTCATCCTACCTGTGTTTCCGATGCTGGGCAGCAACATCTTCATCAGAATGACCATGGTGGCTTTCTCCATGTCCTCTATGATGATTCCCTCCTCCTCCTCTGGCCAGCCTCTCCTCAGCTGAACTGGACTTCCCGACCGGCGGGACCGGAGGTTTCTGGTTGAAATCCACATCCTGGTGGTTCTGGCTGAGACCGGCGAGGAGCGCGTTGCGGTGGGTCGCCGAATGCGGTCGGTGGTGGTGACGGTGATCGGAGTGATCCATGGTTTGACGATACCTGGAGGGGTCTATGAGGACTTGGCTTGAGCTGTGTAAGGAGGAGGAGGATGGATGATGGGGATGGGATGAGGATGAGGAGGAGGGATTGGAATACTCCTCTCCTGTACCTTTGATGGGGGAGACGGGGGGAGTCCTCCAGGCCTTAGATGGGTTGGTTGGAGGTCTGTGTGGTGAAATCGGGATCTGGTTCTAAAATGATCATAAAGAAGGCAAAACAATGTATATACTTGGTGAATGATAACCGACAAAGTTACTCAATAATTTCAGTAAAAACCAGCATATGAGTATAAAGAATGACATATTTAAAGACCCTTTGCTTCAAAATAATGAATTTTGTTTTGAAAAACAAACAAAATAACAAATATTGGAAATAGTAAGTTATACAAAGACTGTTTGCATGTAAACAATGCCTCCTTCACCTGTTATAATCTTTGGATTCATTTAGTATGTCAGGAAAGGTCATAAAAACATATTGAATTAGTTATGTGCAACACAGAGTTACATTTTACATGAATCTTTTGTGTTGAAATTTCATCAATTTGATGTGACTCTGAGCCACTATCGTGCAACCATTAATAAAAGTATTGCAAAATTGGACATACACTTGCAAGATAATCTAATTACATTTATTTTAATAATTATTTGTGAGAAGCTTTTAAAGAGGAAATATTCAAACTAACCTGTACTTCTGTCGTCTGTTCAGCCCACCACATCTCAAAATCCTTCTGAAGCTGCAACCGAGATTTCTCCAGCAGATGTTGGAGATGTTCAATTTCAGTTTTCATGGACCTCAGGTGAGTGTAGAGATCTTTATATCTAATGATAACAAGAATGAAAAGCCAATGATTTTGTAGAAGCATTTTAAGAATGTAGAATGAACTTAAAACACTTAATTTTCAAATTACTGTATATGGGCAATTCCGTGAATACTGGACAAATCACAAATATATAAATTGCTCTATCTGCGGAATAAATTAAATTTTTAATGTTTGAATGGGTAATCATGAAGAAAACAATCGGCCGACATACATTTAACTCTAATTTTACATCGTCAACAGCACCCTCTAGGAGAATCAGACCATACATGAAATACACATTGGACTAGTGCTGACTATTCAGTTTCTGAAAAACTACATTTATTTGCCAGTGTTTTCCATGCAATTAGCCTCTTCTACATTGATTTGAAAGTAATAAAGCCCCACATATGCATACTAAAATTTGAAAAAGACATGAATAAACGAGAATTGTGTGGAGCGACAAATGTAACGTAACTAAACCGTACGTAAATAACCATGTTTTGCTGTTTGTTTTTTTTTTTTTTTTTTTTTTTTTTGTAAAATGAAAAGATTTTTATCAATAAGTTATATATCAAAGACTTAGCAGATGTCAAAAGCATGGAATTACCACAATTTGTGTCAGTTGAAACAGGTTTGAGGACTATTGCAGGCAAAGACTTGTCATTTTTTTCCATGTCCTCTTTTCGTAACGTTAAACTACCATGATAAATTTGTTAATACCCACTGGAACATTCTCATGATTTTAGCTGGAGATGTCGTGAAGTAGGTGCAGTCTAGAGAATTGACAGTACCAAAACAGACAAAAATGTATATGAAAGCATTTTCATGTAAGAGCCCAAATGTTGAACAAAGTTTGTCATAAAGTGTTAACGTAATATCACAGATTGCCCAGATGTGATTATTTAGCAGTTGTTTTACTTTCGCGAATTTCACAACCGAAACATTTTCACTTCCTGACATACCTGTAAAAAGTGAGTGAAAAATGTAATTAAAAAAAACTAAATAATTCAAGAATAGTAACAAAAGATCTAAAATCCTGAACTTACCTTGATTTTTCATCTTCCATCTGACCTCTGAGCTCTTGCTCTACCTCATCCGTCTGATTGGAAAGGTCGCTACCTGCCATGGCTAGCTGGAGGCGGCGATGCTCAATCTGACTTTTTAATTTATCTGGAAACACCATACAATAAGGAGAAAATACAAATCATGTATACCTGTATTAGTAGGAAATTTTAATAATGGTTTTAGGCATATCTAAAGGTAACCACTTGTTGTTAATACATTTAACAAACCAGACAAATAAAAGAAATTATATAGAGAGGTAAAAATGTGCTGTAACTTTTCAAATGATGCCCTCTGTATTTTAAGATCCCAAACTGCTGATCTATAATTTTTAATTAACACTAATAAGATGTTGCAAAATGAGTAACAGTTTCAAGAGACTGTGTATGCATTTGCTGGGCTTCAGCTAAGACTTACAAAATTGTCCACAATATTTTCAAACTCATCGCTGTCAAAGTTTGATCCCACTATTTCCAACTTATCCTCCTTCTTTTAGATCTTATCAATGCAACCACAAAATACACTATCTTCTGTCTAGAAGTTACATTTGCAAAAGCAACAAACCAGCTATCTAAAATGCAATTGATTTTAACTTCCAATATGTGATATTTCAATCACAATGGATTTTCTTTTAGTTGTGTACTATGAGGTGTATATTAATAATCATATGTTGACTAATAAAGTGATCTTTAGTTCTTTATTTTGGTTAATCCATTGACTATACAATAAAAGTTTTTGTAAAACAATTTTTGAGCAATATTTGAGATATAACTGACAGAAAATGTGAAAGAAAAAGAAACTTACTAATTTGCTGCCTGCATTCGTTGACCTGCTGTCCATAGCTTTTGGCATCACCATACCTCTGTTTGAGTAGCTGCTTGTTGTTCTCTATTTGTTGGTTGTGTTCATAGTCTCGGCGGAATATATCATACGCTTCTTGTCTACCTACTGACATATCTCCTGACAAGACCACAAAGAAAAATACAAAGCAAAAATTGCATTGAATGAGAAGAGTCAAGAGAATGTTTGCATGATGGATCACATCAGAATTTCTTTCTTTCTCTGTCTCTCTGCAGAAGATGTGAAGTCTTTATGATTTTAGTATATGAAAGCACGCCTGCAGCTGTGCTTTCAATGTACTTCTGCACACTAATAATTAGTAGCCTAAGCCTAATGTTCCTTATTAGGAATGCAATGCACATTATCAGGCATGCCAAGAAGAGAGGTAAAACACCTCAGTTTCGTTACTTTCGGACACAAACTCAAAGAAACAAATCAACACAAACATCTCAATATCACATCAATGGATACTTAGATCAACGGGAACCTCCAGCATATGCAACTCTAATGACTCTGACAACCTCCAAATCCAACCACATTGTAATACCATAGTCAAATTAACAACCTCATCTACATTCCTTCTTCCCCCAAACAGGTACGGAAATGAAACAGCCTTCCAGATCAAACAACTTCATGTAACAATACCATTTCTAGTAAGTACTGCAAAATTATATGCAGTTGGAATGAGCATCCATTCTACCCAGTAAAGTTCGGAGTAATGCTCAAATTGAGCTTTCAAGGGTACATCCTCCAAACTCAGACCCAGAACAACAAGGTATTGTACGTGACAAGAGGGCAAGAATACCTACAGCTGCAGTCTGAGGAAGACGCTGTGATGCACTTAAGTTTCCAGACCTACACAAGAGGAAGCTGACAGCAGAATATTTCTTCATGCCAATCATGCTTCTGATGCCAGACTCAAAGAGTTTTCAGGCATTATTTGTTTGTATTTATCAGAAGTAAGACTAATTGAATGTCTTTGTGGATATGGGATATAAACATAAAAATAATAATAATAATGATAGTAATCTATCCAATTACATGTATTATTTTTATTGAAATTATTTATATTTTGATCATAAGCAACATAGGGTTTATGGGAAGATAAAGATGTAACTGTTTTTCTTCTTCAAATGGAAGACTCTTGTCAGGTCACCAGACACAGACACAGAGGTAATTGCACTCCTTCATCAGCACCAATTCCCTGCTATACTTTACCTAAAAAGAAGGAACATTATCGTCTGAGAAGATAATTGACATCAAGAAGCTAGCCAAAAGGCTAGGTGAGGAACATCTACCAGGCTCTCCTTGGACTTCATGCTCTAACAGGATGTGACAGTGTCAGCGCTTTGGTAGAACGGGTGAAAAAGACAGCAGTGGACCTGGTGCAAAAGTACTACAATGTATCAAATCTCCTTCAGTGCATAGGCACCCGTCCAACTCTGTGAGCTGGACATTTTCAGCAAATAGAGTCTTTTGTTTTCAAACTGTACAAGTGTTCCATTAACAGTGTAAATGAAGCAAGTTATGAGACCATCTGCAAGATGATGAACGTGCAGGTCAGTTCAAATTTTACTGTACCATAAATTTGGTATCATGGTACTATTCACACTCAGAAGTATTACTAAGGAATGAAAAATGATAAGACTCTTAAATCTACTCACTTCTTTAAGGGAAGTTATTCATAAATTATCAATTACTTTCTCAGTTGTGTAATTAACCATAACAACAATCATATTGCAATGCAGTCATACGGTGAGAAGGATCATTATCAAGATGGGGTTCGTGGTGGGATAAAGATTAATTGCTTGTCTTCTTGAAATAGAAGATTCTAATCAGGTCACCAGACACAAATACAAAGGCAAGTAATTACATTCTTTTATCAACACCAAATCCATGCTACACTCTACCTAAACAGAACGGAACATTACAGTCTGAGAAAATATAGACATCAGGGAGCTGGCCAGGGGGCTTGGTGAGGACCTCTACAAGGCACTCCAGGGAATTATGCCCTCACATGATGTACTAACATCATCAGTGCCTTGGTAGGATGGGGAAAAAGCCAGCAGTGGACTTAGTACATCTGTGGGAACTTGGCAAGTCCTCTGGCAAAAAACAAAGAGCTAGTGTCAACAAGCAGAATATGTTTTCTGAACGTGTATTTGCATACTTCGACTACTTGATGAGGACCCGTCCTTATTATTCTGTCTTGGCCAATGAGGCAACTATTATGTTTGGGTTGAACAAAACAGGAGAATGATTAGACGGAATGAAGCAAGAGGACATGGTAAAAATCAAAATAAAGCCAGAACAGCAAGGAAGATGACTAAGAAGTTCCATGGGAGGGTGGCAAACATAGTCGACGATGAGGGAAAAGCCACCAGTGGACCAAAAAAGTACAAATTATCAAAACTACTTCAGTGCTGAGACACCAGTCAAATTCTGTCAGCTGGACTTCTTAAGCAAAAAGGAAGCTATTGACTGCAAGTTGTACAAGTGTGACACTGACAATATGAAAGAAGCAAGTTCTGAGAGCTTCTGCAAGATGAATATTGTGCAGGTTGGTACCATAGTAAAATGTTTACAGTACCATACATTTGACATCATTGCACAATGCAAACTCAGAATTTATACTGAGGAACATAAAATGAGACTCTTGTATTTACCCATTACTTTTTTGAAAATAAAACAAAAATCTCATTTTTATTGATTACTTTCTCAATTGTGAACTAAACAAAGAAAAACAACTATATTTGTACTGCAGTAAAGCAAGAAAGAAGGGTCAGTACTGACATGAGATTCATAGGAGGATAAGAGGTAATTGTTTTTCTTCTCCAAAGTGAAAGATTCTCATTAGATTACCAAATCTGGACCCAGAAAAGTAATTTTGATCTTTTATCACACCAGCTTCCTACTGCAATATACCTTCACAGAAAGGAACATTACAGTCTAAGAAAACATTAATTAGCTCGCTAAAAGGCTTGGTGAGGATTTCTGCCAGTCACTCGTAAGGACTTCATGCTTTCACAGGATGTGACAGCGTCAGTGCCATGGTAAGATGGGAGGAAAAAGTCAGCAGTGGACCTGGTGAAAAAGGACTGCAGCCTCATGAAACTACTTCAGTGTCTGAGCACCAGTCTCACCCTGGTGAATTGCTTGAGCAACTTGAAACATTGGTCTGCAAACTGTACAACTACTCTACCAACATAAATGAAGCAAGATATGAGACCTTCTGCAAGATGAAGATTGTGTAGGTTGGTACCACAGTAAAATTTTAGTGTACCTTACACTTAGCATCATTGCTCAATCCTAATTTTTACTGAGAATTATGGAAGAAGACTCTTTAATTTACCTACTTCTTTGTGGAAAATACTATAAAGGCAAATCTTCTAATGATTACTATCTCAATTTTGTACAACAAATGACAAGAGATGGAGAGAAAGGATAGACAGCAGTGGAACTGGTGCAAACAGAATGCAGCCTGATGAAACCACTGCAGTGTCTATGCACCAGTCTCACCCTGTCGGATGAATTGCTTGAGCAACTTCAAAAATAGGTCTGCAAGCTGTACAATTGCTTTACCAACATCAATGAAGCAAGATATGAGACCTTCTGCAAGATGAAGAATATGTAGGTTTGTATCACAGTAAAATTCTACTATACCCTACATTTAGTGTCATCGCTCAACCGCAATGATTACAGGTATGTACTTTGTGTAATTTTCAGGTACCAGGGGGATGAATTTCATGTTAGTTTGTCCATTTTTTACTGAAACACGTAGGTGCTATATTAAGAGGTATTTCTCACGCCATCCTACCTAACACTATCAAATTCCATCAGTTGTTTAGTATTAAGATCATCAAACAGTTAAAGAATTTGTCTAAATTTTGCAAGGTAATTATGTCAAAATTTCTTTAGAAATGTACTTGTTTTGTCTTTAATAGTAACTAGTCGTAGTGTTGTAAACTGTTAGGTGTGTCAGTTGACACAGTGTGTTTAACTCATTGTTAATTCTTGCCATTTATTTACGTGTTGTGACTACCAAAGATTGATATATTTTAAGAGTTGTGTACCGATTGTATTTCTTCCATGCCCCAGGAGGGGCCGTTTTAAGAAATAAAATTCATTGTCATTGTCATTGCCACTGACAATTATGTAATGAGATTCTTCTATTTACCTTCTTTGTGGAAAATATTATAAAGGCAAATCTTCTAATGATTACTATCTCAATTTTGTACAACAAACAACGACAAGAGACGGAGAGAAAGGGAAGACAGTGGTAGCGATACGACAGTTACTTTTTTAAAACCTTGCAGCTGTTTTGCCAGCAATCTCATGCTATCAGTTAGATTGCTTCAGCAAAGAGAGATTTTTATCTGCCAACTGTCAGCTGACAATATGAATAAAGCCAGATACAAAACCATTTGCTAGATGAAGAATGTGCAAGTGATGATACCACAGTAACACTGTATTGGACACTGCATTAGGCAGCATTGCTAAATTGTAGTTATTGCTGAGAAACAAAGAATTAGCCTCTCTTATTTACCCATTTCTTTCAAGAAAATATTAGGGAGGAGGTACATTAATGATAACTACCTTAACCTGCCGAGAAGGACGTGGCTAGATAATTGAGAAAGGTCATCTTACTGTCTACTGGACAGACAAGTCTCCTGCTCCCAAATCTGATTTGGAATTCTTGGCACATTCTTCTTATACCAGTCACAAGACAAGTTAAAGTAAATTCACCTGCCATCACAAATTCATTATTGTGAAAGTATTATGTTGCTTTCACGCTATTCATTGTAACAATATTTTATACTAGGGCACCATTTTTGTAGTGGATGGTTCTTCACAAACACAATTGAGCAGAAATAAGTTAACCCGTTGGCTACGGGAACCGGATGTGCCCTGTGTTAACTCTATGGGATTTTCAGAATCTCGTAGGCAACGGGTTAACATGCCAGTGTATTGCTGTTATGTATTATGCTTTATATCAAGGAGCCAAAGATGGCTCACATGAAATAAAATAGTTTCACCATCAATTGAGCAATGCCAAAAGATGGATTTAGAACTGTGACGTCACGATTCCAGATATTTTTCAGTGTAACAAATTTGTGATGTCACAAATAGTGTGACAACACCAAGCACGGAGTTGCTTCGCAAGTATTCTGTTATCTCTCTGTGCCTGTGAAATGTACATATATCATGCACGAACCAGGGTGGGACATTTATGTAGATCTACCGCACTGTTCTGTGCCCAAATTGTATGTGACCTGCCAGGCCAGGTCGAAGGTCATTTCAATTTAACAACAAACATAGCTGTGCCCATGGATTTTTTAATGGAGATCCCATCTTGGACTTACAGACATTGAGGCTTTAATTTTTAAGCATGGATTAAATGTTCTTTAACATAATGATGCACTGTTGTAAAAGTGCAAACCTAGCTCCGTCCAGTGACATTTTTATGACTGATTTACCAAAGATTGCATTAAAGTTTGCAGAGTAACGTCTATCGTTAGCAGCTACTGTCTGATATGAATCATCTGGACATCAGGTATGTGAGTACCGTACTGTAAAGTTGTAGAAGTGAATTATGTAGAGCTGCAGATCTACTGCAATTTTGTTAAAGTGAATTATGTAAAAACTGACTTCGTCTGGATGTCAACTGAAAAAAAAAAACATGACCGCATTAAGTATCACCACCTTGGATCAAACAAGCTTTCCATCGAGGGACATAATGACTGTTTCTGGCCATTGTCAAAAACGTCAATAAAAAACTATGTTCGCACCATCGAGAAACATAAAATGGAAACGGCAAACGCATTATCGGCAAAAATTTATTCTGTTAGATCAGATCCTTCTAAGTCTGTAGAGGATATGCCTACTGTTAACCAACCATTGACATTGGTGATTATTTATGTGTTTGATGAAACAGGTGATTTATTGACTGGCAGTCAGCTTAAGCAGGTATAAACCACAATAATGCTGACAATGTGACCAGCTATGCCACTCAAGCTAGTAACTTCACTTTAAGTCTGGTGAACACAAGAAGCCAGACACAAGTGTTGAATAACTAGTGTAAATATGTCATGACTTTTGGTTTCATTGTTCGAATGTTTCACCATTTGGATATGTTCTACATTTTGAGGAAATTCAATCATTTGTCCAAATCACCTTTAGACTGGTATTTTAAGTTTTTGATTTAGGATATAAAAATATGCCATGCACTTTCTTCCACACACCAGTGGAAGGCTCTTCAGTGACTGCCATAGTGCTATTTTCTTTGGAGCATAGCAAAAAAAAATTAGTAATTATTATGTCAGTCACCTCAAAATCCATACAGAGAACTTATTATTCTTAAGAGTGCAAACGGCATTTGGAAGTCAGCAAATCCATTCATGATACCAAAGGCATGCATGATAAAAAGTTTTGTATATTATCCCCCTGATTCAGGAGTGCTTACACCAAAGTGGAGCAACACATTTATTGTGTGAACAATATCAGCCACATTCTGGTTAAATATTGTGGAAATATATCATGGTCAGAGCTAGATGGTATAGATGTTGCCAAGCAGCCAGTATACTACATGTACCTGTTATTTATACACATTTAAGATGACTACATTTCAAATGCAAACTGTGGTTTAATTACACACTGGGACCATCAACCACATTCTTACCCAATATCCTCCTTGTTGATTCCTTTGATTGATATGAGTGATGTCCACCACCAGGAGGCTCCTCCTCCTCCCCTAAATGTGGTCTTCTTGAGTGACTCGTAGAACTATCCTGTGATTGGTGCATCTCACTGGAATACCTCCCAGAGTGGGGCGGGGCATGTCCATCTGAAGACCTCCCATTGGCTAGTCGTTGCCTGTCATCTGAAGTGATTGGCAGGTTTCTTGTCGAGGTATGGATGGAATCTGCTTGATTGACAGCATCTTGGGCCCGTTTCTTCTCTTTCTTCAGCATGTTCACTAGAATATCTTTGTTGGGAGTGCAGAAGTTAAGGTCAGTAATTACTATATTGCATTGCAGAAACAATTGCTATATCAATCAATATTAGATAATCAGTTTCTAGAATTACTCCCCCAGAGAACAACTCCCCGGGGACGACCCACATCTGACAACTCCCTAAAAGGACAAATTCCGTGGAGGATTGCAGGACAACTCTCCCAAGGATAATTCTCTCGAGGACAACTTCCACTGAGGACAACTCCCCTGGAGAACAAGTCCCTTGAGGACAACTCCCCCTGAGGACAACTACCCCAGCGGAGCTGTTTAACAATGTTTCAAGCTTTAAAAAACCCTGAATTTTCCTTGAGAGAGTTTGCCTTGTGGTGGGAGTTGTCTTCCAGGGGAGTTGTCCTCAGGGGAAGTTGTCCTCAGTTGTCATCAGAGGGATTGGTTCTCTAGGGGAGCCATTCTCCTAGGGAGTTGCCCTTTGGGGATAGCTGTCGTGTGGGAGTCATCCCCAGGGGAGTTGTCCTCTGGGGGAATTGCCTGATATAGGAAGATTAATCATTTTTGTGGCTGTTTGAGCAGTAGAGATATTTGAAAATACTGTCATCCTTTTAAAGTACAACTTCTTCTCACCATGTTGAAAATAAGCTTCTTGACATAAAATTGCAGGAGATGAGTTGTCACCTCTATATTTCAAGATTCAAGTACAAAACAACTATACCTTGCACCAAAAAACTTATATACTGTTTTCAAAAGCTATTATTTTACATCAGTATCTATCAGATTTTTTTTTTATTATTTCAAAATGATTTAAAATAATTTCTAAAATCATTTTTGTGACATATTCATCAATTTATCTTCTTTATTTAATTACTCATTTCATCATTGCAACAGAATGCTACACTTGCATTTTTTTAGATCAAATATAACAAATAAGGATACTGATTTCATTATCTCGCTGTTGCACCATGTTCTGCAGCTTTTTGACCTCAGTCCCCATGTAACTGGTGTCAGGTGTGTAGCTGGGAGTGGGCTCTGGCTCTTGTTGTCTATACTGATCCTCTTGGTGATGCTTCTGATTTGAAGAGTCTGTTGTCGGCTGGGTCTTGCCTTGTGCATATTTCTGTCAAGATACCATAACAGCAATATCAGCAATTGTTTACAACAGTATTTATTCCTGATACTTTACTATAATGTATCACAACATCACATCATCAAACCTGCCATCAGGGTTTATTTTCACAAAGGTGTTAGATACCAAATTTAGACTGGACATCTAGGTATGAAAGCTATTTGTGTAAGGGGTGAGAAGGTAATTTCTTAGAGATGGAGAAAAATGAATGCATGAATTTGCTGTTACATACATTATTCTACAGATGAAACTTAAGCCACATGAAAGACATCTAAAAACTGTACAAGTTACCGAGTTAAAACTGCAATACTCTTCAAACCAACTACCTTTCAAACCCTGTGATTCAGT
>JZLH01S0049840.1:24698-37821 GCA_001188425.1 Eucidaris tribuloides
AATTCGCTCGGCACATTTTTGAAAACGTCACACTTAACTCTATTCAAAACTCAGATACTCTATCATTATTTTTTGTTTCATTTTTATCATTACAGGCTTAAACTTTGAATTGACGGATGACGGTTCAGCACAGCTAATGAAACTTGACGAAACACACAGTTCCTTTGGTTTTGACATGCGTTATAGTTACCATAATATTAAAATAAACTTGTATAGATAACCAGTAGCTGGATCCGTTCCGATGTGGGAGTGGAGAGAAATTAGTGCATTCAGTTGGGAATACACCGTCCTTATCACACACACATACATGCAGACACACACATACAACACTACGAACAGCACACACACACACACACACGCGCCGCGCTGCGCGCCCGCGCGCACCACAGACACACGCACGCAGACGCAAACTCACACACATGCACATTGCACGCCACACACACACACTTAAACGTCACACCACCACACGGGCACACACACACACAAGCACATATACAACGCACACACGTACTCGCACGCACACAATACCAAAACAGACACAAAGACACAACACATACATGTCAGAATGCTCCGTATGTGAACAAAATATTAGTTCTGGTTGATTAATTCCCTATTTCAGATTTTTGATTTATTTAGAAATAAATTTTTACATGTTTTATGCGGAATGAGTATTTGGAATACACGCAATTATTAAACACAATTCGGAATAAACTGCTTGAAATAAAATTGAAACTCGTTAGTGTTCCGGGGGGGGCGGGGAGGAGGAGCTGTTTACCGCCATCCTAGGGATTTGCACCAATGGCAATGTTGTCAGAGTTTTATGAATTTTTTAGAGCAAGTTTTCCTGGGCAAGTGTGATAAAGTGGTGTATCTAGTCGCACTGAAGGGTCAGGATGTAAAGGTTCCTAATACATGATTGATTTGGGCCCCTTAATACCATAACCAGAACGGCTTTATCGGGATTCAAAGTGATATTGATTCAAGTAATGTAAGAGCATCAAATGAACAGATTGGATATTTTCGGTTTTAAAGGTCTAAGGTCATTAGTCAAAGGCCGCTGCGCTAATTTTTTTTGGGTCTGGGTTAATTTCTGTTGATAACTTAAGAAAGGACTAATCGGATTGAGTGAAAGTGTCAACGGTCACTTTGCGGAATCGAATGCCCATTCATGTATGATTCGGCTGCAGTTACCAATCAATAACTTAAAGAACGGCTTGCGCGTATTTTAATTTAATTGGCTGGCGGTCACCTGGTTTTTATGGAGGAATAAAGAACAATGAAGTTGAAAGATCTAAAGATGAAATGGTCACAGGACTTTGTAAATTATATATAATCCATTTTCAGCTAACTTTATAAAAACTTCTTATCAGATTTGATATGAAATGGGGTCGTGTATGAAATATTGAAGGCGTTCAATGCGGAATGAAAGTGATTTAATTTCGAGTTGAAATCTTATAGATAGATCTATAGATTTATAGATCTATATGATCGCCAGTCCCTGTACATTTCTGATTTTACGCGTCATTAGCCCTCTAACTTGAGAACTGGCTGCATCAGATTGGGTACATGCACAATAGCGGACAATTTTCAATTTACAATTGAAATTTTGGTGGGAGTGCCTGCAATTCAGAGGCCTTGTCCGTTAACTGCCACGCAATCGAACTAGGCTCTACTATTTACTTTGTTTCGTTGGTTTTGCAAAATTATAACATCGGAACCCGTTTTAATTTCCGTGCTTTATTGTACCATACCAACTACTTTACCAGCGCCACCCTTCAACCCCTACCCCCGTATCACCCACCTTAGCACACCCCACCCCCTTACACTTTTTCATACACATATCACCACCCCATTCTTTCAAGGACGCCATCAATATTTATATTCAGTTTTGTTGATGAATGTTGACAATTTTTTTTTTGGTTTAATTGGCCCGGGGGTCCCCCCCCCCCCCCCTACAACAACTTGCATATTTATTTCATTTTCTATCTTTCTCTGACAGGTCCAAAAAGTTGCAAGCATTACCCCTTTAAGTGAGGCACTCCGAAATCGGGGAAACATCTACAGAGAGAGAGGAGATAAGAGATTCGACAGCATTTCACAGAATGATCTTGGACAGCAGTAATTGCTTTTACAAAGCATTTATATTTTAGACCAAAGATTGTAAACAAGAAACTTTACGGTTAATGATAAATGAACTTAAGAACCATTTGATTTTAATTAAAATTATAATCGATGGCTTTAATATCGTTTTGTTTGTTGATCCTGACTGTCATGAACGGTAGAACTGTACAATAGACTAATAACGACACGGTATAAATGCGGACGGGAAGTTTGTTCTTTTCATCCAAGCTTCTTACGCTTTAAGGCATAATTCCGATAACAATATCTTGCTCTGTTATTCCACATAATGATATCTTTAATAGGCTTGTTACAGTGCGAAACATCCTACGCTTATTTTCGTTACGACAGCCATTAAGGCTATAGAGAATCATATCCTTTACTGTTTGATAGGAACAATATCAAATTGAAATAAATATTTATCAAACAAGTCGACTCGTCGCCAGTTGATCATGCGAAAAAATTATGTCTATCAGTATACCAATTGCACTTATAGGAGGCCGTATAGGTGACAGCTGCCTTACCGTATATTTGGCTAAAAGACTACCAGTATATTGCAATATCGAGATGGTCATTAGTGGGCAAAAGTCTGTACTTTAAAAGGCATGTTCAATAACTGACTTCAGGTTGAACAATATCGTAGCCTACCAAGATCCTTCATGCTACTACCGGTCTCTGATACAGTCTTAATGCTCTGAATGCAGTTCCTACGATCATTAAGTGCTTTTAAAAACAGTGAAAATCAGTGAGCGAGCTTTTCAACGTTTTCTCCACACGCTGCATTATACGGATTCGTATAGAAAAGATTTGTCTACTACTCCACACCATACACAAACTCATATTGGCCTATATTTTACAGTTCATACTTTGCTAATGACAGCATAAATGTCTATAAGTTTTGTATTCTAGGGTATTTATTTGCCCCTTCGAACAAAGTCACACCATCAAAGTTTGACTCTTTTTTTACCAGGGTTTCCACATGTAAAAATGGCTGTCTATATGAGGGGTTATTGATTAGCCCCGTCCCCCCCGCGTTCCCCTCCCGCCCCCTTTGCTACTTTAATCAACTTCCACCTCTCAAGGCAACATTCATTGTTTATAATATAGGAGCTTGTGTAACAAAACAAGGTTTCAGTGAAGGCAGAAGCAAAACATACACTTGATATCAGCTAAGCCAACACATTAACAGTGGTCACAAAACATGCAATCGTCATTATTTAGAAATGTTTGTTTATAACAGTCGTAAAATGAATTTTACTGCCGACTGAAAAACAGTCATAGATATGTATATTATTTTCAGGTTCTTCCGCCTATCTTGAATTATAAGTTATGTTAAAGGGCTCCATGTCTGTAACAAAATAAGCTAAACTACTAAAACGCTAATTCAAGAATTACCTTGTAAATTTTGACTTATTTTGTAATAATCTGTCACAAATAGATTTACTTACATACATGCAGGATTACAATACAAAATACATTAAGAATAAATCTTCATTGTATCTTTTTGTGTGCTGTTATTGTGATTTATTGTATACACTCGGTCATTTGTGTCACAAAACAACACACGCACACACGCATACGCATACCCCCCCCCCCAACACACACACATACATACGCTACTCATATTGCAAGACACACTTTGAAGATAGTACGGGGATAATCACGAGAGTGAAATCGCCACGGACCAAGGACTCTAGTAAATCAAAGCAACACGTGCACAAATGTACATAGCGCACCCTTTTTAAAACACTATGCACCTTTGGAAGAACAAAAACTTCGGAGGAAAGTCACACGAAGAGGCTCATCCTAATTTTACTGACGGCACAGTATGCAAAAATACGGTAGCCAAGAAGCGACTACAAATAGAAAATGAACTGAGTACTGTTGAGAACAGATAGAAAGTAGATTATAATTCAGAGAAACCAGATTCTTCAGGAGAAAGCCACCATGAAGAGGTTTCATCAAGCTTTGTACATGTAAATAATAAAAAACAAGAACAATCGGGACAAAATATAGTTCCGAAGAAATGCAACCCAAACAAAAGAAAAGATAAGCAAACAAACTATGAAGATGGAGTAAGACTACGAACGGAAAGAAACGATAGAGGCACGCCGAGTACCCATGATGAACGTATGGAACATATGGAACAGAGAAAATCAAGTACTAATTCTGCTGCCAGGAGAAAGTTGACATGTATCTTTACAAATGCACAAAGCATTACAAACAAACTGCACGAACTGTCTGCTGTCATTGAAGCAGAAAAACCAGATTTGGTCTGTATAGTAGAAACCTGGCTAAATGACAAGACGACAAATGCGGAAATCCAAATGCCGGGATATCAAACCACACGATTAGATAGGCAAAGAGGAGCCCATGGAGGAATCATTTTATACACAAAAGACGGCATTGAAGTGCAACAGAGAGACTGCCCAACACTAGCGGTATATGATGAGGCGTTATGGTGCGACATCTCAAGCGGGGATGCAACCCTCGACTTACTTTGGGCATAGTGTATAGGAGCCCAAACAATTCAAATGACGAAAATGAGTGCCTGAATAGAGTTTTGACATATTTGAATGAAGAACGTAAAGACATAATGATTGTTGGCGACTTCAATTACAGAGATGTCGATTGGGAAAACATGCAAGCTGCCTCAAGCAAATCAAATGCATTTCTAGAAGTCATACAAGACAATCTGTGGTGCCAGCATGTGACCGAACCTACAAGGCTAGATTCAATTTTGGACCTTGTCATTACATCTAATCCTGAAATGATTGATGAAGTAGAAGTCCTCGCACATCTTGGAACCAGTGATCATAACATACTGAGGTGGGAAACTAACTACTACGTCCAGCCATGTGTGACTTAACCTAAGAGAGAACTACAAAAATGCTAACTTTGATCAAATTAGAACTGAACTAAGCAAAATAGATTGGGTGAAGGAACTTGAGCATCAGACAACTGATCAAGTTTGGAACACGATTGAAGGAAAGCTAAAGCAGTTAAGACATGATCATGTACCATTAAAGCAGCAATCTAGAAAGAAGAAGGCTATCTGGCTCACAAAAAAAGCACAAAAAAGTGTCCGTCGAAAGCAACGAGCATGGAAAAGATACAGATTTGATAAGACAACCACGAACTTGGAATATTACAAGAAATGCCAAAGAGAAGCTAAACGTGAAATAAAGACAGCAAAACGTGACTTTGAGAAAAAACTTGCCCAAAACATTAAGGAAGATTCGAAGAGCTTCTATGCATATGTACGCACAAAACAAAAGGTTAGAGATACTGTAGGACCTCTTAAAAGTGAAACTGGAGAGTCAGTCCCAGCTGGTCAACAAACGGCAAACATCTTAAATGAATACTTTGCATCAGTCTATACAAAGGAGGACCAAAATGTTCCCAACCCCGAGAACATCTTCAAAGGACCGGATGAGGAGCTCCTTGTTGAGATAGAAATCACCGAAGACTGTGTGAAAAAGAAGCTCAAAAGCCTTGATCCATCCAAAGCAGCAGGTCCAGATGATATACCGCCAGCCTTTTTAAAACCATTGGCCGAAGAATTAAGTGTTCCATACACTATTATGTTCAGGAAATCACTACAGGAAGGGCATGTACCTAAAGACTGGAGATCAGCTTATATAACTCCAATATTCAAGAAAGGCTCAAGGTCCAAACCTGAGAACTATCAACCCATCGGTCTAACATCAGTCACCTGTAAAGTACTAGAAAGCATTATCAGAGACAAAATAACAGAGCACCTGGATAAGCATGGTCAGATTAAAGATACCCAGCATGGTTTTAGGAAAGGGAGATCTACAACTACCAACTTGTTAGAATACCTAGAAATCATCACTAAATCAGTGGATAATGGTACACCAGTTGACGTAGTATACCTCGACTTGGCAAAGGCGTTTGACACTGTCCCGCACAAGAGACTAGTAAAAAAGATAAAGGCCCATGGAATAGATGGAAACGTACTACAATGGATAACAATTAACAGCATGGCTAAACAGTCGCAAGCAGAAAGTTGTTACCCAGGGAGCCAAATCCAGCTGGAGACCGGTCACAAGTTCTGTGGTACAAGGATCAGTCCTGGGACCACTGTGTTTCCTGATCTACATGAATGACCTGGAAATCGGACTAACCAACAACTCAACAATTAGCAAATTCGCTGATGACACCAAACTAATCCATCCAGTGCAAACAGACAACAATAAAATAGACATGCAAAACTCCATCAACCACCTTCGCAGATGGCAGATGAGATACAATGCAGACAAATGTGGCGTTATGCATTTTGGAACTCACAACCCACACAACACGTACACAATGGATAACTCCTGTCTAAAAGAAAGTACAGAAGAAAAGGATCTTGGTGTACTAGTTCACAAATCCCTGAAAGTTGCTTCCCAGTGTGCTGCAGCAGCAAATAAAGGAAACCGGACACTAGGAATGATAAAACGTAACTTTACCTTCAGGAGCAAGGAAGTGATCCTAAAATAGTACAACTCACTCGTCAGACCACACCTAGATTACGCTATGCAAGCCTGGTGTCCTTACCTGGAAAAAGACAAGAAGCTGTTGGAAAAAGTACAAGCCAGGGCTACAAAACTCATCCCAAACATTCAGCATCTACCATATGAAGAGAGACTAGTGAAACTCAAACTAACTACTTTAGAGAAAAGAAGAGAGAGAGAGGAGATCTACTGCAAACATACAGGATAATGACACAAATTGACAAAACGAAACCTGAGAAGTATTTCCAGCTTGCTGACAGTGGTAGAACAAGAGGTCACTCTATGAAGCTCGCAAAAACCAGAAGCCGTCTCGACGTCAGGAAAAACTTCTACAGTCAAAGAGTTGTCAATGCATGGAACAAGCTGCCACAATCCGCTATTGATGCCCCCACACTCTTAGACTTCAAAACGACAACTGTCCAACCTGGGTTTTTTAAATGGGTCCCACAGGACCTCCTTAACCCTGCCACACCACACTATCTACGTGTACAAGTATACATCTTTATCATCACGATGATGAGGTGTGGCCTTCAAGGTAAATCAATTACATACACATTGTACACAATATTTGAACATTGACACTCGACACTCAAATTCATATAGATCTGTTTGAAATTTTACAGTCTTTTTTACTATACCAAAATAGAAGTGTGTGCTAAATATCTCCTCCAAATGGTCTCAAAGAGCTTGTTTCCTACACTTTGGTAACTATATTTGAAACAAACTTGGTAAGACAAGAAACAGAAAAAGGAATGTACAGGGTGGTCCAGAAAAAACAGAACATTTACATCTATGGTTATTTCCCAAGTTAATTGCTCATCATCATTTAGTCATCTAAGAGACTATATTTCATGAGTAGAATGACATCAAGATCATCTATTTTGGTTGGGTATTTTCCATCTTAGGGATATTTTTGTGAACCAATGTAAATATGGTATGTGCATGCCAGTTTCTGTGTAATATCTATGGGACTCCATCAATAGGATGCCTCTTTATGTGCCACGTTCCTGAACCTGCTGTGCCATATCAATTTATTATGAATAAATCTTTTTCACAGAAATCTCACAAAATACTACAACGACTTGTGTGATGGTACAAAAAATTCTCATTGTGAGCTTGCTAGCGGTGTGTCGAACAATGACACCCACTGTTCAGTTATGGGCATAATATAAGAAAAATAAGTTTGTGTGTTACTGTGCAAATCTGTCAACACAGGATGGCTACAGCATTGCAGATCAGCATAACCAACAAAGAGATAGGGAATACCTCGGCTATCATTCTGTTGGTGTCACCCAAGAACAGCCAGTTAAGGGCCTCCTCCTCATTAGATGCCTGATGTGTTGACATGTTCTTGAGATGAATGTTACCATCACCGCCCTCCATTAATGATACCTTCCTGAAAACAACAAGAAAAACAGACATCAAGACAAACAAAAACAACAACAAAAACTACAGAAAAGACAAATCACTTAACAATAAAACAATCAAATGAAAGATCAACAAACAAGAATAGCAAATGGACACATTTAATTGTACAACAAACAAACAAACAAACCTACAGTAGAATTCCAACTACACAACTGATCACTTGTTAATGGCGGTTAAAAAAGACTTCTTACATTTAAAGGTTAGTGACATGATTGGGAACACTTAAAAATGCCTCAAGAACCAAATGAGTTGAACTGTACACCAACTGTACACTAGGTGAAGTGGATCTCCCAGCTGGAAGGATTTGTCTGTAATTTGTTTACTTAAGGAGAATCAAGCATGAACATACTTGTATTTTATTTTTATCCGGGGACGATAAAAATAAGACCCGTAGAGAGCCACACAGCAGGTTTGCCTGCCACGAGGGACAATAGGCATTAGTTATTTTAGAATGAGTCAACGTTTGACTACAAGATTTTCACAGAATAATCCTTACATAGTTTACTTGATTCTAGAGTTGTTTCAGCCCAAGTTGAGGACTACCCCCAATCATGTCATTTACCTTTAATGTGACAACAGGTGTTCTGAAACTGGAGTGATAACTTCAACCCTTTATGTATTCTCCACAAACAAGCTTTACTTGTCATGAAAAAAGCGGAAGAAATTACTGCCCAGGTTGCACAGGAAGCACAGAAAGTTAGGCAATGCAAACTACTATACCTTTTTTATTAATTAATTTGTTAAGATCATTTATCCTGATAAAGTAGTGAACATTTGAGAACGCCTTTGGTAATCTTCATTAAAATTTGCATATGGGCATAGGAGAAATTCATTTCCAGAATGAAAGAATTGAGTTATTTACCACATATGGTTATTTTCACAGAAACTAGATAAATTAAAAGACACATGTTACTCACGGCAGATCTTCCAACTTGGTCGCTTCATGTTTGGGATCTAATAAGTCATAGCCAAATTCGTTGTAGATTTCCAGGTACGAAATGTGAGTTGTATACACATACTCAGGATTCTGCGAGGAAAAAATATCTTTGTATTTAATGCAACTGATTAATTTCTACCAAATCCCATTGAAAAAGACATTTTCACATTCAAGTCTTATCTACCAAGCTAAAAAAAAAACATTCTATGTTATTATCTACTCTCATTTATCCAATTTAAAAATATTTGCAAGCTCTGAGGCCCATCTGTTTGGCATTCAGAAGTATCTTGTAAAAATAAGTTTGCTAAATCAAATGTAAATCACATGAAATATGCTACAATAAAAGGCACACTATAGGTTGGTTCCTGTTGTAAACAAAATCATGATAACACTTATCAATACAAATAATTTCATTATTCTGAACATATCTAGACCAATTCAAACACACTTTTCATTTAAATTAATCAAGATATGCAATCATGGTTTGCTGATGGAACATGATCTGTACCGATAAGGCTATTACAAATTAAAACTCATTTTGCAGAAGTGGGTTCAGCAAATTGTATATATGTTTGAAGATAAACTAGTATCAACTTGAACATTGAAATGATGATGAAGGAAAGTGTGATGCTTTAGTTCAATGAACAAGGTGTGAAGGTTTAAATCTTTTTCACATGCACACAAACAATTCACTTACCTGTTCATACTGCTCAAACAGGTAGCTTAACGTCCGTGGAATGATGCCTCTATCAACATAGCGTTCTGCTCCTCCAGTGATGGTAAATGTTTTACCACTTCCTGTCTGAAGTACACCAGAAATACAGAAGTAATGGTTTGTTGGCATTTGGTAACCTAGTATTTCACTAGCCAGATGGACTTTGTGAGAATGGTACCAAGTCTTATTAATGAAAAGTATGATTCACATTTGAACATTTGAACATCACACATTTACATCACAGTGGTTGTAATGTTGAATGCATAGATCTACATCATGTACCAAATTAGGTAATACCTATTAATTTGGAAGTGAGCAGAGACAGTAATTTGTTGTTCATTATTAGCCTTTGATATGAAGAGATATTTTTTCATTACCATAATTCAGTTTTTCCTCAAATATAATATGTACATTCCAATATGACAAAGTTAACACAAATAAAAATTAAAAATTAATATGACAAATTACATCAAAGTGCAGTTTTAATCGATCGGATTTTTCATTAACCTTTCATGACATACACGTATGGTATTATCATAGAAGACATCGGAAAACAAATAAAACGTAAATTGAATGTTTAAATTGATGCAGTACGATTTTTTAATGACAAAATAGATATCACCATGTAAAATTCCTATGACAAAAATGTAAGGGGCCAAGCCTCAACATTCGTTGTTGTTTTTGTTGTTAGGAATTTCTGAAAATCAAAGCATTTCAGAGGGTGATATTTACAGGCCAGTAACAGATCTGAAACCTCAATAGGATGAAATGTATTTTTCATAATTTGACAAAAAAAAAAACCCTTCGCATTGTGCTGTCTTCAATATTAATGTTGGGTATAGCTCCCCAGCCATAATTACATGTAGGTTCATATTTTCCTATTTGAAATAGGGTAAGGATAATGGATGACATATAGGTCATACACCATAGATGTACATCCAAAAGAAGCTGACTGGCACATGGATAAAATTAGGCCTGGGGCCCCGGCACAGTCTGACCCGGTTTGATTTGATTTGCTAATTAATTAATTGGCTTCCGGGTTGAGGGTTTGAACGGCAACTTGGTAAGAGCATAACCAAAAGGAAAAGAAAATTACACTCTCCCAGGGTCTATATCATCCATGCATGCTCTGATCCTGTTTGTTGGTATCACATGACATAGGCTGTGCTAACTTGAAACTCCTTGCTTAAAGATCACACTCTCACACATAAACAAGAGCCCCAGTGGGCACGACGCTCACCTGAGTTCTCGCAAACTCTCTATGGTACCCATAGAAAAAACATCAGCTATATGCTATACGTTTTGGCCCTTGGAGCCTGATATCTAGGCCACCCAGCATAGCCAAATGAACCAGCTGGAAAACTTTGCATCCCCTTGCCATACACATATAGCTGATTTTTCCAAGTTTAATTAAATTCTGACATCCATTTTTATAAAAACAAGGCATGCCCTAGTATCCTAACATTTGACCTTTGACCTACTTACACATATGTGACCTTGACCCCAATTTAACATTGAGGTCACTATACATGTGCATTTACCATCCAAGTTAGTCACAAATGGGCCAATAACAACCAAAGAAACATTCAACTTCATTTGACCTTTGACCTACATATGTGACCTTTGACCCCCAAATTAAATTGAGGTCCCAGTTACGCATCTACCACCCAAGTTTGGTTACAAATGGGCTTGTGGTTAGAAAGTTACCTAGTTTGGGGCCTTATGGGCCCTGACCCCTGGGCCCCCAGGGGGGCCTGGTGTACCATTCCAGGAACCCTTTATCCCCTCCCCCTGAGGATCATTCCCACCAAGTTTGGTCTAAATCCATTGATGTGAATGTGAATTTTTCCCATAGGGCCCCATCCCAAACTTTTGTCCCCTTTAGGGGCCAAACCGGGCCACCCTGGGCATTGTCATGAGGAACATCAATTATGCACATATAGAGGTATCTACACACAAAGTGGCTTACCTGAACTATTTCTGGATCTAGAGAAGAAGATGTTTGAAAACTACCTACTTTTGGCCCTTTAGGGCCCTGCCCCTGGGCCCCCAGGGGGGCCAGGTATACCATTTGAGGACCCTTGAATCCCAACCACCTAAGGATCATTCCTGCCAAGTTTGGGCCAAATCCAATCATGCATTTTGAAGAAGAAGCTGAAAATGTGTAAAAGTTTACGCACGACGAACGACGCACGACGCACACCGCACGACGCACGACGGACGACGGACAAAAAGCGATCGCAATAGCTCACTTGAGCCTTTGGCTCAGGTGAGCTAAAAACTACTCAACTGCCTGATTACTACTAAAACATAGGAGACAAGCTGTCTGCCAACAGATTAACAGTCTGGGATGAATATCTGAGAAATCCTTCTGCCTCAGTAGCTCCAAGCTTGGTTTCACCACTAATCTTGTACGCAAATCATTGGGCATCTGATTGTTTTGATTATGGGTAGGTTGTGTACCATGTTTGATTATTTAAAATACCAAAACAGCTGCTAATCCTCAACTGATACCACTCTTTATGTGTCCACCAGTCGCTCTATACCACTGATTGATAGACCTTTTCGGTTGTTTGATAACGTCATTCAAACCAGGTTGTTTGCCTAGGACAAATAAACATTCCGGTTACTGGATTCATCCGGGTTGGAAATCACAGCACTAGATGAAATGAGTGTGATATGAAGTATATTGTTATTCATAAGTAACATTTCTTGTAAAGTACAATTTGTTTAGACCCTGGTTAAAAGATTTGCTCTTTTCTCATGAATGATAATACCACAGATCCTTTCTTTTTACAACCACCCAATGTTTTCCTTCAAATTGATTACTTTTTTTTTAATGATCACACCAAGGAGCCTTATTTTCAGCCATCTACCCCCCCCCCTAATATTTACCAAAAATAAGTACATGTTTACTGGATTATACTTTGTACTTACTTGACCATATGCAAATATTGTTCCATTGTAACCACATAATGCACTGTTCGAATGAAAACAGAAAATACACAAATTAGTAAAAAGAACATTTGTCAGACTAAGTATTAAATACAGGATGTAACTAAATACATGTATGTCTCAATGCTACAAAGTTAATTGTGTACTGAAGGGTTTACGATGCTATAAATTTCTTGTCCTTGAACAGAAATATACCTAAGAAAAAATAGGTTTACTGCTTGTTTCAAATCCTCACATTTAATCATTTAATATCGAAGTTTCAAAAATCGTTTCTAAGCACTGACAGCATAATTTTTCTTTATAAATTCAGATAAATCATAAAAGGGTTATTTCACATTACAGTAGGTTTTTATATTACTTTAATTGTTACTCACTTGTCAATGACACCTTTTGCCACATACTCAAATATTTCATCCTGTTTTGTTTTCTGGTCAAACACTCTCTCAAACC
>JZLH01S0049845.1:8794-30185 GCA_001188425.1 Eucidaris tribuloides
TTCTTCTAAGTATATCCCAGTGAATATGACCATTTTGAAAATTCTGCTAGTACGTGCTGAAGCCAATGGCGTGTAGTCAAAACAGTCCTAATAGGGGTACGAATACAAATGTTAGTTATACACAATTGAATATAAAGATACACGTGCTTAGTATATGAGTATGTGTGCCGACTGGAGCCAAGGCTCAACACTAGTTAAGTCGCATGCTCCCAATAGAACGCACTAGGATAAGGAATGTAACAAAATATTAGGGATCAAAGTAATAGTTCGATATTTAAATGAAATTTTAGTTATAACTATTTCATCATTACCATTACAACTCTACATGCAATTTGAACATTCACATGTTAAAATGATTATTCAGTAATTTAACTTGCATATTTTTCTGCTTATTCACTACATAAGGTTGAGATAAAATTTAGGGGGGGGCCTAATACTAACTTTGGCACGAGTGCTTATTTTTGAAAAATTGTAAAACATTCCACCCGGTTTAAAGCTTATTTTCATTTGTACACCAGCTGTTTTGCTCTCATTTTAAGAAGCTCCAAGATAGGCGTCCATGAAAGATACCAGGTTTACCAATTTGATTCATATGTTTATGGAGTTTTTGAATTATAAATTAAATCATTCTGAATTGTTTATGTTTAAGTTTGCTAATTTGTATTACAAACATTTATGTAGAATATTTAAAATTTGTATCGTTCAATCAGTAATAAAAGACTGTGACTACTGACCAACTACAATTTGGTGTTAGTTTTATACTTAGCAGTTTGATCAGATAAGATATTTCAAATTTTACTGCTTTGCCATGCCTAAATTTGGCAATCATTAGTAAGGCTGTTTTGTTAAACTTGAGTAATTGTAATTGAGCAAGCAATTCTTTGCAATGATACATCATTACATTTTTCAATATTATCAATGTATGTATTCATATAAATTGAAAACTCTTGAAAGTGCAGATTTATGTGAATCTATTAGTAAATCATGTAGTTCAAATCATGGATACATTCTTTTACAATGGTACTGCATATGTAAACACGTAACTACTGCTTCCAGCTAGACTGTACACATTTGAAGCCCTTCTGTATATAAGCTATTTTTTTTTTATTTTTCTTCATTATTTCAAACTATTCTGAGTACTTTGACTGCACTTGACATGAAGAATGCGATAGCAGATTATATACAATGAAGTATGCAATGAGTTGTCTGAGTTAATACATCTGCATTAAAAATATAATTACACTACAATGGTACAGATTTTTCAGAGAACTTGCAATATTATTTGCAGGCTGAGAGTGCAACTGTTATACTTCGTTTTTGATTTCTTGTAATTATTTTGAACATAAAACCCTCGCGAAAGGAAAAACGTGTTATTTTTGTGTTAATGGTGTTAGTGAGTGTAGTTTAGGCCTTTTGGTTCTCGATAGTATATGCAATTATTATTAACCCCTTGGGGACGACAGGCTTGTACAGAAAACCCACAACATTTCAGAGTATGACTGGCTTCCACAGAAATCCACAGAAACATGTTTGAAACTTTTCACGCTAACTAAGATTATATACTTGTCTGCAAATGAACTCTTACCATTAAGTACACATTATGACTCAAATAAATGATAGAAACTCCTGTGTGTGATGTACTGCGGATCTGTACGAGTTACTGTTAGCTTTTATAATCATTGCGTAGTCATCGGTGGTGTATATAATATGAAGAAATAAAACACCATTTACGCCATTTTTCCACATCTGACTTACATCGTATGATGCGATATGAATTTGCCTTGATCTTAGTTGCACTACTTAAAAGTCCACTGGAGATAATCAAATATCAATCGTGATGCTTTTTATTCCTTGAGTGATATTTTCTTTGCTTGTCTCTGTTTGACAAAACTTTAAGGATGTCGCTTTTTTCGGTTATGATGGAGAACAATCCTTAATATTCCTCAAAAAACTTTACACAAATCAATATAGCTAGTTTGAGGAATTCCAGTCTTGCACATGTCATGTACTCAGCAAAGGACAATCATGCTCTAGGTTGCAATGTTTATGCATATAACTTTTAGCTTACTGTGTTGATGACTCTAGGAAATAGCTGACTGAAACTAACATAGATTCTTTCCATTGTCTGTGGGGTTAGCTTTGCCAAAGGGAGTATACTTTATTTTAAATCATTAAATGATAGTTTTGGTAATTGCAGGAGTAAATGATGCATTTACACTGCATTGCAAATATTTGTCATTGGTAACTGATCAAGCATAAACACTTGTGGAAAAAAAACCTAAAAAAAAAAATCTATATTGAACAAAAAGTTATATCATTATTTCCTTTTAAAATGAAGACATGCAAATTGTGTTTACAAGTTTAATTCAATTTATTTAGCATTATACTTACAAGAAAGTACATAGTAGGTGTCTATTAAGATATATTGTAAGTATGTAATGTAAAGGCTAATTATTATCACGATTAATAGTTTTTAATCTGGTAATTTTTTTATAACATTATACCGTCCAATACCGTTGTTAATTGTATTCTTCTGTGTTAATAAATAACATACTTAAGTTAATGAATAAAATCTAGATTTTTGTCAATAATTGAATCATTTTTTCAAATTTATACAAATTTGTTCTTTTTTCTACTATAGCTTATTAGAAAATAATATATGGCGGATACAACAAGTATCTTTTGTCCATGGCATAGTTATAAATTTGCAAAGTTCTATTACATTTAATTTTTCTGAAGTAGCTAAAAAATGTCCCTTCCTTACTTCTTTTCAGGACCACCATGGAACGTTCAGAGATAAAAGCCAAGTACTCTTACAAATAAGTGGAGTTATGTTGCCTAAACTCCAGTAAAGCATTTTTTTCACCACAGGATGCAGCGGGAATAATAATTCGCTTACAAACAGCTGGATTACACCGCAGAAATGAAAGTTGTAAATGCGATCATCAGGTTGCGTACGCACTTGAAAAGTGAATCAATGAAAAACCGACTTCAAAAGAAATCCAAGAAATGAAAGCCAGCATCTGCAAGTATCTTGCAATCTTCAATCATCAGCATGATCTTAAACCTAATTTTTTCTGCATGACGCAGACACCATGTCAGTGTTGCTGATATGAATGACTTACTTATGGAACACAATCCACAGAGACCTCAGACTCAACCGTCTTGCCAACCAACACTGATGATGAAGAAGGCTCCACAAGCCACTCCAGAGCTCTTCAACTAGCTATTATGCAACCGTCATGTACTAATTGTTAAGACATTTTATTCCCGAAAATTAAAGAGAAACACGTACTGTATACTGGATAAACAACATTTTATTTCAACTCTTTAACCTTCTGTAAACAGATGGTATTCTAAGCAACTGACTATATACAGCAAGATAGTGAAAATCTACAGAACACTTCGTTTTTGGACAATCTGTTTACAAATCCGCCCACTGCTACAAAGTACTAACACAGAAAATTCTATATTGGACTATGTTAATTTTGTTGCCATACAATACCTGCAGCCAACGGGAGCCTACTCCGTCGGTATCGAAACTGCCAATTCCTCAACTTTTTATTCATGATGAATAATTAGTCCCACATTATAAATGCAAATGTAATTTACTCATCAGCTGCGAAAATATGGAAATGTGAAATTTTGATGAAAGATTTCCATCATCAACCAAGTACTGTCATTTCTCTTTAACTCACTTATGTTACAGCCCATGTACAATTATTAATCCTTGCTTGTGGTTTGCAAATAATACGTCAATACCTGCACCCAGATTAAGTACGTTACCAGAAGGTGATTCTAAGATTCCAGTTACAGCATTGTCATATTTAATTGTGAAAAAAAAAATCATCTTTAAGGTGCACATTTCTTGGGAGTTCCTCAAAGTTCAGCATTTTGGCTACATAGGAAGATGTAGACAGCAGCTCTGCTACTCTTGTCCAATAGAGTTAATCCCCAGATTGCAGTATCTCATCTATAGGCAGATTCCCACCGATAATGTATGTCTTGAAAACGAGACATATTAAAGCAATGCATGTACATTGCACACCACATGAAAATTGTGGAAACTTTGCACTAGCTTGATGAAGTGAACCAAATGCCATGTTGCATCCTTGTTTCTCATTGACTGCAGAGTTGTCTTTATTTCGGAATTGTTTATTTTGAAAGTTCTTTAGTGCTGCTGATTTACACCAGGTTTTCTTTACTAATTTGTAGTAAAGTATATGTTACTTCCAAAGGCTCTTTGGTGCCTTGGAAAGATAAGGACAGTAGTATTTTCTTTAGGATTAATTTTAGGATTAAGTGCCATAGAAATCTAAAAAGGACCTGGAAGTGGTGGTGTTGGTTAGCAGTATACCAGTAACAGGCTTAAATTAAAAAATAATTGACTTGACAAACAAGTACATGTACATAGTGAAATATGTATGTCCATGCAAATATTTCCATGATATCTTTTATTATAGATATTTTAAATTTTGAAATATTTTACAATATGACCAAAATAAATAAAATGAAAGGCATAATTTAACAATTGTAGTTTAACAAATCTGAGCTACATAATCATCCATCATGCAAGGCTGCAAGATGTAACAAAAGTGCTGGATGGCCGCCATTGGCTCTCCAGAGCCCACGCCCTTATAGGTAGATTTTGTTTTTAGTTCTACCAGGGTATCGAGCTACCCTCCTCACTGGATTTCCCAATGGGGTTGACGGTTTAGCCGCCGACAATCCGGCCCTGGAACAGGTGGTACTGGTTACCAGGATACCAGTAGCAGGCCCTTATAGGAAACCTGACCTGACCAAAAAACAAGCAAACAAGCAAATAAACAATAACAAATAGTACAATACATGAAGTACATGCAAATGAGTGTTTAAAGGTTAGTGACATGATTGAGAACACTTGAAAATGCCTCAAGAACCAAATGAGTTGAAATATATACCAACTATAAACTAGTAGAAGTGGATCTCCCACCTAGGAGGATTTGTCTGTAATTTGTTTACTTAAGGAGAATCAAGCATAAACATAGGAGTATCTTATTTTTTTCCCGGGATGATAAAAATAAGCCCCATAGAGAGCCACACAGCAGGTTTCCTTGCTACGAGTGATGTTGACATTGTTTATTTTAGAATGAGTCAACGTTTGACTACAAGATTTGTACAGGAGAATCCTTGCATAGTTTACTTGATTCTAGAGTAGTTTCCGCCCAAGGTGAGGACTACCCCCAATCATGTCGTTTACCTTTAATCTGAGTATTGAGTATTGTTATGTCAGTTCACTATGTGCCACAGAGTGCATTTGTGTACATATACATCAGATGCATAAATATAGACAAATGTTTTTTCCATAGATACATGCCTTTGACAGTGGCAGCATAACTTTCCTATCTTTTGTATACCATCCTATTCAACCACTAAAATAGCTTGATTATCACAGTTTGAACAATTTGAAGTAGAAGCTCGTTAACAGTATTAAAAACAATTCGAAGTAAAAGCTCCTTAACATAAAGTAATGTTTTCAATAGTAAGTTCGTTGCTGAAATATATTATGTTCAAATATAAGATGTCTTCTGTGGTAATAGGATAGTTTACTTTATGTCTGCACAGCAATACACCATGTTATGATCAGACCAATATGCATCAAGTACATCACACTTAATGTCACTGACATTTGTAAATATCAAATCTAGGATTGTGTTATTTGCAGTGGTTGCATTGTGGATTGTTTGCCTGGAGGAGAATTTATTCTCCATGAAAGACGTAAATGTGGCATTGGGTGACATCATGTTGACATTGAAATCTCCTGTAATGATAAGAGGATCTGTTGGATTTATGAGAGGAGCTAGCTTTTCCTGAAGTGTTGACATCAGCAAAGAAAGTGGACATGAAGGCTGTTTGTAAACCACAGCACATTGTACTATCCTGCTGCCAATTTGTACTCTGAGCAACATGAATTCCACATCTTGTGTGGAAAATGCATGATAGTTGGAGACCTGCAAATCAGATTTCACATACATTACAATGCCATGGAAGGGACGTGACATTGATGAAATGGCATCATGTCTGAATAGTGTAAACCCATCTAAGCTGAAATGTTCATCAGTGTCAGTGTGACATAATCTGGTTTCAGCAATACCTATTACATTAGCAGCATGTACATTTGGATTGGATGCTACATCTGGAAAATGTTTATGTAATGACCTGGAATTATTGAAAAGAAATTTAAAATTTCTATCAAGTTTGTACAGTGGCTGAAAAGATAGTTGCAAACTATTTGTGTTCAGTCGTTTTATTTCTGTATCTACACTGTTGTCCTTTGCCAGAGCTTTTTCATTGAAGTTAACAACATGAAGATGTTGAACTTCTTTTACACGCGATAGTGCTACATAGTGTATATGTGGTATTTTGCGACATCTTGTCTGAGAAAGATCAACAACCAACTTGTCTACTGTTGTTCCTTGAGCCTTATGAACAGTCTTTGCTGCTGCTGGTTGTAATGGAAACTGAATTCTTTCATAGGTCTTTCTGTTGTACATGAATGTCCGTTTTGTTTCAAAAATTGGAGTCCACTTTGGATCCATATTCTTTCCAAACAGATGACGATACTGATTTCTTCGTACTGTGCCAATAGTTTTATTTGCAAACTCAACCCAAACAATTGCAGGCCTCAAATTGTTATCTTTGAACTCAATATGCTTCACCACACAGGTAGCACCGTTTGTCAGTCCATCAGAAACATCAATGTTTACTGATATGTCATAAATCATATCTATTGCTATCACTAACTGTGTTTTCAATTGCCCAGTATTAGCTTGATTGGTCGGCAAACCCTCAATTAGGTTTCTTTTTACACTTTGACTTAGCTTAGTTTGTGATAGAATGTCTGTATCTGCTTTGACATTTACCTTGGTTGATGGCAGTGCTTGCATAAGTTTTTCATTGAAATCATCAACAAACTTGTTTTCAATGAACAGATGTGGGACTGACATTGAATACTCAGATGAGGATCCATCTATCTGGCATGACTGAATGACATTTTTGTCATCTTCTGTCAGTTCATTGTGACGCAATCTGTTGAGAAGTTCAGCAAATTCAAGATCATCTTTTTGTCTCATTATTTCAGTCAGTTCAAACATCTTGAAATGTTCTTTCCAGAGATTTTTGGCCAAACCTTGCCCAGGGCCTGACAAATCATTGAAAATCCAAGAGTCTCCCACTGGTGAAAGTTGGTAAAGATCACCCACAGCAATGATGCTTATACCACCAAAATCCTGTTTTGTTCCTGACAGTTGTTGCAATCTGTCATTAATGAAAGCAAGAAGTTTATTGCCTACCATTGAAATTTCATCTATTATGACCACAGCCAGATTTCTATACTTAGTACGAAATGTATTCAATTCATCTGAATGCATGTTCTGTTGCGTTTGATACATTTTCTTATGAAAAGCTGAGGCAATGGTAGCTCCCTTGATATTGTATGCTGCCTTTCCCGTGTAAGCACAAAGCAACATTCTGACATCATCTGGATTTTCCCCCTCATCAGAACACAATGCTCTATGAAGTGTCTGGTATATTGCATCAATAACAACTGATTTCCCTGTTCCTGCTCCACCAGTAAGAAATGCATACAGGGGCTCTTTGCCGTCCCGTATGCATCGTGTAACATAATCATGAAATTCTCTCTGTTCTCTATTCAAACAACGCATCAGTTTGTAATATTCATCTTGGGGTATACGGACAGCACTCGTTTCTATATCTGTAACTGCTCGTGGGAGACCAATATCTGGTCCTATGTCATAATTCTTGTGGTCATGCGAGTCTGGATCAAAATGAACAAATTCATTTGAAGCCTGTGTTCCTTCCACTTCATCCTGTGCTTCTATATGTTGAGTGTTAGGTGCCACTACAAACTGATCACAATCTAATTCAGCCTCTCTTTGGGCTTCTTCAAGTTCATCTGTGAAATGTTCATATTTGGCTTGTTTGGCTTTTATGACATATGCTTTGCTATTGTAGTGTTGCTCAAAACTTTCATATTCTCCAAGTATATCAGTTTCTTCTTTTCTCCAGGGCAGATACAGCAGAATTTTCTCTCTGTAGTAATTCTCTTTATTAGTTTTTTTGCTGTAGTTTACATATCTGATAACCCTTTTATTTCTTCGCCTCCTAATGCTGATTCCATTTTTCAGCTTGACCAGAATATCATCCTCTGTGAAATTTTCAGCATCGTCAGTTTCCAGGTCATCATCATTGCAATCGTCATTCATGTTTTGAGGTCTATCCTTAGGAAAAACCAGTTCTAGTTCAGACACAACATCTGCTAAACACCAGTTGTCAAGTTGTTTTGGCCTTTTTGCATATCTCTTGAATTGATTGTCTGCCTGGATATTTGTAGAATTATCAGGAAGTTTGTTGATTTCTTCCGCGTCTTTAAGTAAAAACACTCGCTGCTCAGGTGGTGAAGTGTTAATGAACACAACATCTCTACTTGCATGTGTTAAAGGCATCTGGAGAACTAAGTAGCATGCCTCCTGAGCACTAACTTCTACAAAGTTCAAAAATTTGTTGCCAATGTGTCTAACCTGCTTTTTCAAGTCCATGTTACCCTTAGCAGCTTCATGAGAAGCGTGTTGGAGCATTGAACTAATTCCTCGCTGCGATTTACTTATGTAGGACACAATATATGTAGCACATGCATATGGATCCAGAACATACTGAATGTCTAGATTAGCTTTCCAAGCCTTCAGAACTGTGGGGTTATAATAGTTTACCCTCATTTCAGATGGATTTCTTTTCAAAAAAATTTTTGGTCCCTTTAGAGAAGATCTGATGCATTTAATGTACTCATCTTGTGTCATATTAACCACCTGCTCCAAAAAATCACTGAAGTGTAAATTACAGCCATCTTTGTATTCATTCATTTTATGTTGAAGTTTGTCATATTTTTTCTTGTAGGTGTCAACTTCTTCTTCCAAAGGGTGTAGTAGCATTGTTCTTGGTAATGGGGGTAGTGGAAAACCAAACCTACATACTGCTTTGCCCTGTTTTCTGCAAGTTTTGGAATGTTTGTGGATCTGAAGTTCAAGTAGTTCCCTGAGAGCCGAGTCATCAGTGTGAAGACTACAAGTCACATATTTGTCAACATAATCAAGAATATCCTGTTCTTTACTTGTTTGTAAATTGGGCCCATCATTTGTCCACAGTAGCATGTGTATGTGAGGGGAACCTCGATTTTGAAATTCTACCCTACGAAATACATCTTTCACAGAACCTATTGGGCTGTGATCACTTTTGAGTACATTATTTATGAAAAGTTGCACCCTGTTGTCAAAGTATCTGGCACATGTTACTGGATCTTTTTGAATCAGTTTTGATTTTGTATTCCAGTCCATAGCTTCAATGTCATTATCTGAACATGTCCTTCCATCAAGGTGTGCTAAAGTTTTGAGAAGATCTGGCCATCTTGTGTCTGCAGATGACAGTGACATAAACCAAGTGGGAAGACCCAATTGTCGTATCATGGCAAAAGCATCTTTCTTTTTAGATGACAGGTATGCTGGGGAATTACGAAGTGTTCTAAAGATATAGTATCCTTCGTTCAGTCTCACTATTTCATTGCTACCTGTGGGGTCTTTTATTTGTCCAGCAGTTATCTTTTTACCCTCAGTTTTGCATCGCCTCAGAGCTAGGTTTACTTTATCACTGATTTGCTTTGTTTGAATTTTTTTCAATTTGAAGAAAATATTAGGTACTGACTGAGCAGCTCTCCTGTCTGCACTCCTCAATTCCCACTTTGCAATGTCACTATAGTGCACTGGAACTCTTCGCATTTCATTAGTTTTTCTTTCTTGGCCACAAAATATGGTCGGGAAGCACAGATATTCTGCATTTTTGTCTTGATACAAACTTAAAGGCCGTTGATTTTCTCCTGGTGCAAATATGTACACTTTGTTTGTGTCAGCATCTGCATCATCTACTAGTGTATCTAAATTACCTTGAGTGCTTTCATCAGTAATTATTTCACAGAAATCGTCTTCAGCATCTTCTACATCACGATCATCAGACTGTTCAGAATTACATGTACCTGTATACTCTGTCACAAATTCATCTGTATTTTCTTTTATTTCTTCTCCCCAGTTTGAGTTAATGTTAATATCAGAATTCTTATACAAATCACTGTTTAACATAAGCCATTCTAGGGCATTTATTACAGATGCTGGTCGCACATTTTCTGTGAAACATGCAGATTTGTGAGACAAACGTTTCTTCAACTTAACTGCAATAGTAATGTTCTCATCCATTGGTCTTGGTAACACATTTACTACAGGTTGTATGTCTACCGGGACATTAACAATATTTCCTTTCACGGATAGTTGTCCTCCTCTTGGCAATTCTCGAATTTGCATAAAAGGTATTCTCTGTGAAATTAGTCTCTCCTCCAAGGGGTGAAGATTTAATACCTCTGGCTTCTCAGGCCACTTCATCCCATTAACTACTGACAATTTGGGGACTTTATTTTCCTTTAGATTTGCTGCACATGTAGTGCATAACCACTCGTCCTCATTTATTGACTTGTAATTAGTGCACATGCTCTTGGCAGTTTCACTGAGAGATATATTAGCCAATTTTTTCACACTTCTGTGGAACCAAGTTTGATTACAACACGTACAGACATATATTGGACCTTCAGCTGCAAGTGCATGAAATTTATCAATGCATTCATCTATAGTTTCTCCTGTGCTCCGTTTTCTGGAGAGAAAAGCTTCATGTTCTCTATATTTCACATTTTTTCTTTTACATGCTTTTACAACCCGATCTCTGTGTCTTTCAGTTTGTCTCAGATCCTCCCTGTATGATCGTTTTATTATTCTCTCATGTTCTAATTGTCCAGGTTTTTGTCTAGCATTTCTTTTGGATTGCAATGAAGTTATTCTTTCTTTTTGTCTCATTGTATCATCTTGCCTTTTCATACGTTTAGTGTGAAAGTTCTTGTTCACAATATTTGTTCTTTTCTTTTCTGCCTCAATAAATCGTGTTCTTGTGTTCTTATGCTGTTGACTTCTTCATCTTTGTCTCTTCATGCGTTTAGCTATGACGTTCTTAGTCACAATATTCTCGTTTTTCTTTCTCTCCTCATACATTCAGTGTATCTTGCTGGTTCTTTGCTTTTTGACTTCTCATCTTGTCTCTCAGTGCTTAGTATGACGTCTCTGTTCCGACCAGAGATGTATATCTGTTCTTTTTCTTTTCTGTTTCATAACATTCAGTGTTTTTGCTGTTCTTTGCTTTTGATTCTTCATCTGTCTCTTCATGCGTTTAGTATGACGTTCTTGTTCACAATATTCTGTTCTTTTTTTTCTGCCTCATAACATTCAGTGTCTTTGCTGTTCTTTGCTTTTGACTTCTTCATCTTTTCTCTCATGCGCTTTAGTGTGACGTTCTTGTTCACAATATTCTGTTCTTTTCTTTTCTCCTCATAACATCAGTGTCTCTTGCTGTTCTTGCTTTTGACTTCTTCATCTGATTCTTCATGCCGTTGCGTTAATGACTTCTTGTTCACAATTCTGTTTCCTTTTTCTTTTTGCCTCATAACATTCAGTGTTTCTTTGCTGATTCTTTGATTTGACTTTTTCATACTTGCCGTTTTCATGCGTTTAGCTGTGACATTTCTTGTTCACAAAATCTGCGTCTCTTCCGTTTTTTTTTGCCTTGATACTACACAAGCACTTTGCCGTTCTTTGCTTTTGACTTCTTCATGTGCGTTTTCCATGCGTTTCAGTTTGACTTTATGGTTCACAATTTTCTGTTCTTTTTCTTTCTTGCCTCATAAATTCAGATGTTCTTTGCTGTCTTTGCTACTTTTTGACTTCTCATCTTGTCTCTTCATGCGTTTAGATGGACGTTCTTGTCACTAATATTCTGTTCTTTTTCTTTTCTGCCTCATAACATTCAGTGTTCTTTGCTGTTCTTTGCATTTGGGAACTTTCTTCATCTTGCCTTTCACCACTGCGTTTTAGTATGACGTTCTTGTTCACAAAATTCTGTTCTTTTTTTCTGCTCGATACATTCAGTTTCTTTGATTTGTTCTTGCTTCCGAAACTTGATTCTTGGCGCGTTGTTCATATAGTTTTATGTAATTTTTTCTGTTTTTCTTTGTTTTTGGTCTCATCTTTGCAATAGGATTGGCCTGATAGTGAGTATCTCTCATTAAACTGTCTTTAACATCTGGATTTTGATCTGAACTCTGAGGGATTTTGATGGACTCTCAGAGTCAGGTGATGTAGCTGCTGCATTTGCCATGCAAACTGACTGCTTATTATGCAGTGTTGGAAATCTTCACTCTATAACCGTTCATTTGAAAATATTACAAACTCTTGGTAGAAAGGAGACACAAGAAGTTAACTAATCTGATTTTTTCAAATGTCACCGAATAGCCCTCCATTCCACTGCAAGACAACCGTCAAGGACCATGAGAATGTAATCAAAGACTGTAAGCGTGAATTATTACTGCTTTAGGATATTGCTGAAACAGAGCCCATGTACAATTATTAATCCTTGGTAGTGGCTTTTGCAATAATACGTCCTAATACCTGGCACCCAGATTAAGTAGTTACCAAGTGATTCTAGATCCCATTTACGCGATGGTCATATGTAATTGTTGAAAAAATAGCTTGTAATGGCTGTCCACATTTCTTGGGAGCTTCTCAAAAAGTTCGACCTTTTGGTACATAGGAAGAAGATGTAGGACAGCAAGCTCTGCTACTCTTGGCTCCGGTAGAGTACCATCCCCAGCATTGATTATTTCATCTATAGGCACAGATTCCAACCGAATAATATGATGTCTCTGAAAACGCGCATATAAAGCAATGCATGTACAATGTGACACATCGTGAAAATTGTGGACGAAACTTAAGACCTAGCTTGGTGATGTTTACCAAATACCATGTCTGCCATCCTTGTTCTCATTGACTGCCCCAGAGTGGTCTTGATTTTCGAGATGTTTATTTCCCGAAAGTTTTTCTGTGCTGGCTGATTTACGCCAAGTTTTCTTTCGAATCGCATCTTGCTTGTGTTTCAGTTGTCAAAATTACTACTTTTGAAGAATTCCAGTCCTGTGAACAAAGTATAAAATACAAGTTGTTAAATCAAAATCTCATCAATTACAATGTTTTGATGTTCTACTCTATGACAATGATACGTAAAAAATTATAACTGTCCTTAACCAAAATAATATGGTGTAAATTATAGGATTAAACAACATGATATTGCAAGGTGTAAATTACAGATACTCTATTCTGATTTCACAATGGTCTAATCATTCGATTCCTAAATATACATTCAGATGAATGTTTACGAATTATTTTTAATAACTCACAACCAGTAAAAATATTATCTTTTGCAAAAAGTCACTTCAAGTAATACCACATTGTTCCCCCCTTTTTTTTTTATTTCTGTCATAACATTGCATTATAATTTCAGACTATAACTTAATTAAGGTATCCATCTACAGTATATGTTGGAGATATATGTATCATATCTATTAAAATTATAAATGAATTTTATCATGATACAAGGCTTTAACACAATGCAATCATTTTGTTGTTAACAGGTATCCCCCACTACCCCCGTAACCACAACACGACAAAAGATGTATAGTAAAAAGGCACCTAAAACTTTTAAAGTACGGAATTATACAAAGTAAAATTTAAGTGTAAACACTTTGTGCTGTACACAATTGGCATATTTCAACACTAATGACTGTCTTACCATGATTAGAATTCTCAATGCACCACACATTTTTCCAGGTTTTGTACAAAGTATACCATATATAAGCCCTTGATCAAAAAGATTCAAACCTACGCACCAAAATTATTTAAAATGATATATTGCACCTGTTCACTGCGTGATCAGATAACACAAGATTGGTAATTATCTAAAGCGACATGTAAGTACATAGTGAGTTAAAGAAATGCCAGTGCTGGTTGAGTGATGGGAAAATTTTCATCAAAATTTTCACATTCCATATTTTTCGCACGCTGAGAAGTAAATACATTTCAATATAATGTGCGGACTAATTCACTTCATATCAATAAAGGAAGTTGAGGAATTGGCAGTTTGAGTACCCGACGGAGTAAGGCATCCGTTGCTGCAGTACTGTATGGCAACGAATTAACATAGTCCCACATATAGATTTCTGTGTTAGTACTTTGTCAGCAGTGGGGGATTTGTATAACAGATATGTCCAAAACGAAGTGTTCTGTAGTTTTCAACTACTCTCTGCTGTACTATAGTCACGTTGTTAGAATACCATCTGTTTACAGAAGGTTTAAAAGCAGTTGATATTAAAATGTTGTTCTGCCAGTAATCAACCAGTACTGTGTATTCTCTTTAATTTTCGGGAATAAATGTCTTACAATTAGTACATGGACGGTTGCATAATAGCTAGTTGAAGAGCTCTGGAGTGGTTGTGGAGCCTTCTTCATCATCAGTGTTGGTTGCAAGACTGGTTGAGTCTGAGGTCTCTGTGGATTGTGTTCCATAAGTAGAGTCATTCATACTAGCAACCTGACTGGTGTCTGCGTCTGCAGAAAAATTAGGTTCAAGATCCATGCATGATGATTGACAGATTGCACAGATACTTGCAGATTGCTGGGCTTTCATTTCTTGGATTTCTCTTTGAAGTCGGGTTTTCATTTGATTCACTTTCTCAAGTGCAGTACGCAACCTGATGATGCTATTACCAACTTTTTCTGCGGTGTAATCCAGCTTGTTTGTAAGCTGAATTATTATTCCCGCTGCATCCTGTGGTGAAAAATGCTTTGACTGGAGTTTGGCACATACTCCACTTATTTGTAAAGATATTGCTTTTATCTCTGAACGTTCCATGGTGGTCCTGAAAAGACAGTAAGGACAGGGACATTTTTTTAGGCTAATTCAAAAAATTAAATGTAATAGAACTCTTGCAATTTATAACTATCCCATGGACAAAGATACTTGTGTATCCAGCCATATATTATTTCTAATACACATATTATGTAAGAATAAAGAAACAAATTTGTATAAATTTGAAAAAATGATCAAATTATTGACAAAAATCTAGATTTTAATTCATTTACTTAAGTTATGTTATTTATTAACACAAGAAGAATTACAATTAACAACGGTATTGAGCTATACTGTTATGAAAAAAATTACCAGATAAAACTATTAATCGTGATAATAATTAGCCCTTTACATTACATACTTCAATATATTTAATGACCACCTACATGTACTTTCTTGTAAGTATAATGCTCAACTAAATTGAATTAACACTTGTAACACAATTTGCATGTCCTTCATTTTAAAAGGAAAATAATGATATACTTTTTGTTCAAATAGATTTTTTTTTTAGGTTTTTTTCCACAAGTGTTTATGCTTGATCAAAGTTACAAGTGCCAAATATTTCAATGCCAGTGTAAATGACCCATTTACCTCCTGCAATTACCAAACTACATTTATGATTTAAAATAAAGTATATCCTCCCTTTGGCAAGCTAACACCCCCACCAGACAATGGAACAATCTATGTTAGTTTCAGCTATTTTCCCTATGAGTCATCACACTAGCTAAAGTTCTATGCATAAACATTGCAACCATCAGCATGATTGTCCTTTGCTGAGTACATGACTGTGCACAGCACTGGATTCCTCAAACTAGCTATATTGATTTGTGTAAGTTTTTGAGGAATATTAAGGATTGTTCTCCATCATAACCGAAAAAGCACATCCTTACAAGTTTTGTCAAAACAGACAAGCAAAGCAAAAATATCAACTCAAGGAACTAAAAAGCATCACGATGACTATTGTGATTATCTCCATGGACTTTAAGTAGTGCAACTAAGATCAGGCAAATTCATCGCATCACACGAAGTAAGTCAGATGTGGAAAATGGGGTAAATGGTGTTTTATTTCTTCATATTATATAGCCACCACCATGACCACAGCATGATTATAAAACTAACAGTAACTCGTACAGAAGCCCAGTACATCTCACACACAGGACAGATTTTCTTCATTTATTTGGGTCATAATGTGTACTTAATGGTACAGAGTCATTTGCAGACAATATAATCTTAGTTCAGGTGAAAAGTTTCAAACATTTTCTGTGGTTCTGTGGAAGCCAGTCATCTCTGAAATGTGCTGGGTTTCTGTACAAGCCTGTCGTCCCCAAGGGGTTAATAATAATTGCCATATACTACTCGAGAACCAAAAGCCTAAACTACACTTCACTAACACCATCTAACACAAAAATAACACGTTTCCTTTCAGCGAGTGGTTTTATGTTCAAAATAATACAAGAAATCAAAAACGAAGTATAAAGTTGCACTCCTCAGCCTGCAAATAATATTGCAGTCTCTCTGAAAAATTCTGACATTGTAGTGTAATTATATTTTAATGTCAGATGTATTAACACAACAACCATTGCATACTTTCATTGTATATATCTGCTTATCCATCTTCATGTCAAGTGCAGTCAAAGTACTCAGAATATCTGAATAATGAAGAAAATAAAAAAACAATACTTATATACAGAAAAAAGGGCCTTCCACATGTGTAAGTCTAGCTGGAAGCAGTAGTTACGTGTTTAATATGCAAGTAACCCATTGTAAAAAGACTGTATCCATGATTTGACACCATGATTTACTAAAGATTCACATAAATCTGCACCTTTCAAAGTTTTCATTTTATATGAATACATACATTGATAATATTCGAACAAAATGTAATGATGTATCATTGCAAAGCATTGCTTGCTCAATTACAACTTTACATCAAGTTTACACAGCCTTCAACTAATCTGATTGCCAAACTTTGCATGGCATGCAGTAAAATTTAAATATCTATTGATCAAAACTTGCTAAGTATAAAACTAACACCAATGTAGTTGGTCAGTGTCAAGCAGTCTTTATTCTGATTGAACTATACCAAATTTTAAATATTCTACATAAATGTTGTAATACAAATTACAACTTAAACAATAAACCAATTCAAATGATTTATCATTTATAATTCAAAAACTCCATAAACATATGAATCCCAAATTGTAAACCTGGTATTTTCATGGACCTATCTTGAGCTTTTAAAATGAGAGCAAAACAGCTTGGTGTACAAATGAAAATACAGCCTTTAAACCGTGCATGTTCACAATTTCAATAAGCCACTGTGCCCAAAGTTAGTATTAGGCCTACATATTTATCTCAACTTTATGTCAGTAGAATAAGCAGAAATATGCAATGTTAATCTGCAATAATCATTTTAACATGTGATGTTCAAATTCATGTAGAGTTGTAATGGTATGATGGAAATGTTATAACTAAAATTTCATTTAAATATCGAACTACTTTGATCCCTAATATTTTGTTACATTCCTTATCCTAGTGCCGTTCTATTGGGAGCATAGGCGACTTACTTAGTGTTGAGCCTTTGCTCAGTCGCACCACCATACTCCTATACTAAGCACCGTGTATCTTTATTTCAATTGTGTATGACCTAAATTCTGTATTCGTACGCCCTATTAGGACTGTTTGACTACAGCCACTGGCTTCGGCACGTACTAGCCCAGAATTTTTCAAAATGGTCATATTCACTGGGATATACTTACAATGAAGATCCACTTTGTAGACGTGTATAGTCAGCAAGATTGAACTATTGCAGCTCACCTGGTCACTAGCAACTTGTTTCCTCTGCATCCAACTTGATATTTTTGGCTAATTAATGTGGTATTTATAAGCTCTTAAAGGATCGTGGAACAAATCTTCACAGCCAATCAAATATCAGATTTGACTGTGCGTCAAAACTTACCAATCAAATCGCAAGAAGTTTTCTTCGACTTATGCAAATGAGGGATTGCAGAGTCTGAGTCATGCAAATTTCATGCAAATGAGGGATCCTAGCGCCTCTCCATTTAACTTTCCTTTTGTTTTAGGATTCTGGCCCACATCCAGGATTCAGGGGCAACCAATCAGATTTCGCTTAGACAGTAAACCATTTACATATACTCTTGACCAATCGGATTCTCAACAATACTTTCTCAATTCATGCAAATGAGGGATCCTAGCGTTCATCAGACATGCGGGCACCATTCAACTTTCTCTTTGTTTGAGGATTCTGGTGCCCAACCAGGATTCTGGGCCAACCAATCAAATTTCCCCAGTCATGTAAATTACAGTACTTTAGACAGTCAACCTTTCACCTATACTTTCAACCAATCACATTTCTCAACATTATTCCCTAGAGGTATTGAAATGAGGAAATCCAGACTTTCATCAGACATGCCCTCATCATTCAACTTTCTCTTTATCCTCAGAAAACTGGCAAACATCCAAACTTATCGTGCAATAACTTAAGAGTTCCCATGATCTCAGGCAAATAACAACACTGTTCATTGATGAATTGCATTTCTCAAAAATAGAAAATTTGTCATTAAAATTTCATTCCAGAATATACAACATAAATATATCTAGCCTTTCTTTATGTAAACCTATAAATATAATATAACCAATTAATTCATTTGCAGTAGATCCAATTCTATAATAACTTCAATTGTGTTTCATATATTTTAAAGCTTGTTACTCCATTCAAAAACTTTTGTGTCTTTTTACACTTTATAAAGTTCATACTATCATATAGCCACATTACTCCCAGAAACAGAGGAGAGGAGTGGAGTGGAAAGGGAAGGTGGATTGATGGGGAGGGAGTTGGGATAAAAACGACTAATCAGATAGTCCACATTTTTATCATCTTCATTAACGTGCATATGAGATAAGTAATTAAATAGCAGTTGTGACTCATCGTAAGGAGATGGTTTCATGTATGATAAACATGATCAGCAGTACAGCTACCAATAAAATCATGTATTATACTAAAGTTTTAGCATCATCTCTGCTATTATATAATAATAATACTTATAAATGATATTTATAACAGTTTATTATTGAAACACCAGAAGCAAATCAAATTTTGGAGATGGAGGCTGGGCCAAAGGGAAACAACATAGTGGCATGACTGTCATCCTTGTCTTGGAAATTGTATTCCACTTAACCACACACTTGGCACAATGAATGTTATTCAAATACTTCATGTAACCACAATACTGTCACTAGTTATGCTGCTAGTCTACCAATTATGGGCCAAAGTTCATAGACACAATAACTTAAAAAACACAATCAGGTTGAACTATCATAGTACATGTACATGTAGGCATACATGTACATGTATAATACCTAAAAACTGAACCAAATACCTTGAATGCAAACCCTTGTCAGTGTTGTTGGTCTTGGTAACACATATGCACAATGGATGGACTAAATCTACAAGTATCTGTCAAAATGTTATCATCCTGATTTGGATTCATTTATACATATGTGTAGTAGAATGATTTCTCTTTTGATTTATCCAGGGGATTGGGGGGGGGGGGGTTGGGGGAGGGAGGGGAGACTCCACTCTTATCTATTGGATGGGCTAACTTGTGTATTCTGTATCATATTTGTTTTGGATCTTACAATCTTGTGCATATAATCTCTTAACTATTTTTAACTGTAATGTTTTAATTAAAAACATACCCTATTTGTTGCTATATTCATTTAACTAGGGGAGGGGAGGGGAACTGTACATTTGCCAAATAAATGGACCTATTGGTTTGTTAATTAATTTTATAATTTTTGGTATGTACTTACATTATTACGGGCACAAAATGAAATCAATAAAATACATATACATGTATCTGCATCTATCTTGATGCACAATTAAAGATTGTGTTATTGATTTGCACGTCAAAAAACATCTATATGAATCAAATCATTTGAAATCATATCCAATGTGAAGATTAATATAAATAAACACCTCTCATAGAGACTTGGGGTAAAATATTGAGTTTTGGTTAAAATCTGGACGGTTAAACTTCAACCTTTTTCCATTTGCTCAGGAGCAAATTTTAAAAAATCCGCGACGTCAAACGTGCACGTGCCGTTCCAAAATGGTCCGATCAGCCGTTAGCCAAAGGTCGCGCAGGGGATAGCTGTTAACCAATCAGGGGCTGCGCTCGTCTTGCTACGGTGCACAGTAACCGCGATTCGCATTTTGAGCAAAATTGAAACTCACAGAAAGAACAACATTCTGGTAACATGTCGTTATTAGTTTTTCTCATAAAACAATAAATTCATGACGTACGGATCTCAGACTTTCAACACCCCGACCCATGTAAGTACTAAACTACCGTTTGGTATTGATAATGAAGGGAAGTAATGGACTTGCAAATCATGAACCCTATCTTTGAACCAAGGTCTGATCAATCTATGGTGTAGACTAGTCCCTCCATAGAAAGAGGTACAAAGCACATAGTCATAACCAAGCTCCTCCTTGGTCATGACAGTAGCCATTGTCCACTTTATAGACTGTCATCTGAGATGCAGTGCAGGCCACTGCCTTATCACTGCCCCCCACTGAGAATGAGGTCAGTGTGCTGGAAAACACATCACTTCATATTCCCAGAATCTCAGTCACTGTAAACATGTGATGTGTAAGGTCCATGCTGTAAACATGCATGCATTCCTTCCCAACATATTACTACATGTACACTTAATTGTATTTTACTCAGTTCTTATACCTTCCTGTACTCCCCCCCCCCCCCCCACGTTTGCAGGCACAGACTGATTTTTGCGCTACAATTTCACAGCACCTTGAGCCAAGACTAATCTTGTTGGCTAGGGCATGTGCCACATAACACAGGGCTGATGGAAGTACTAGTCTGCAACACAGGTTGTTCAGACCCTGATTTGCGTCGCACCACAAACAAAGGTTTGAGCCTTCAAACTACCCCCCCCCCCACGCACACACTACATCAAGTGAGTATAGGGACAACACATAAAAGGCCACAGGCTAGCAATGACCACAGTTTGAAATATGTGAGCTACTGCCGTAATCCTCCATGCTCCAAGTGTGGCATCGCTATACGGCTACCATCATGTGTGGTGCTTGGTGGGAGGGGGTACATAGGAATGTCAAAGGTCATTCAAAGTCATAATGTTACTAACCCATTGAATTGACAGTGGGTTGACCGAAAAGCAAATGATGAACATTAAAGCCCAAGTTTAGTTTTGGGGATTTTTTGTTATTTGAAAGCTTTATGCCCCAAAGTCATAACCCTGCAATAATAGATTCTGAATGTCTGTAGTTTTTTTTTAATTATTTAATGAAAAATCTCGTGTGAACACCCCCAAAATTTTACATTATAGAATCTTAAGAGTTAAAAAGGATTTAAGGTTACATGTGTTATACCTCATCTGAAAGAGCAGACTCGGCTCTTTCAGATGAGGTATAATTTATATAACTTTTTTTTGTCTTTGATTTTTTTAA
>JZLH01S0049872.1:25442-37434 GCA_001188425.1 Eucidaris tribuloides
GATAAAAAGGGTTAACTATCAGCTCAGTTACTTTACACTTACGAGTTCCAGTAAACATCACCATATAATGTCTTCATCTCTCCCAGAATGGCTGACAATAACGACGACTTTCCCGCTCCAACTTGTCCGACGATCATCGTAAGTTGCCCTGCGGAGAAAGGATATATTTTTGTGTGATGGTAAGACGCAAATATTGTGAGAAATATCTAACCAAAACGCCAAGGATCCAGAAGCCAAATCAAACGTTTCGCAGCAAATCAATAAAATTATTACTAGCAATCAGGAAATGAGACGCTCGATTTATGAATTGCCATTTTCCAAAAGAAACCTGTGTAGGCCTATACACGGCTCTTAAAAGACTTCAACTCTGTACGAGAAATTGTTCGAACAACGTTGTCTGGGAGATTGTTCCAGACCAAAGAAGCTTCCATCTGTCTACTCACAGTTCTTATGTTACCTAAACATAACTTAAGCAGGTTAATACGGATTCGTGTTGTACGTTGGTAACATTCCAAGAGGGGAGGAATTCATTATAACAAAAATTCAGTCTAATTTGTAAACTCCAATTATTCCGTGAAGCATACGTCTTCTTTCACCAGTAAAGTAATTAAGACTTGTAACCAATGCATAAAGTCATAAAGCTGGACAATTCAATAAACATAACTTAAGCAGGTTAATACGGATTCGTGTTGTACGTTGGTAACATTCCAAGAGGGGAGGAATTCAATATAACAAAAATTCAGTCTAATTTGTAAACTCCAATTATTCCGTGAAGCATACGTCTTCTTTCACCAGTAAAGTAATTAAGACTTGTAACCAATGCATAAAGTCATAAAGCGGGACAATTCAATAAAATTTCAGAAACTTTGCAAGACGTGTGATTTATGTTGTAGAATTGGAAAGCAGACGTTTAATTCACAGTCTGATGTGAAATAAAACTCCTGAAAACGGTTCTGAAACCCAAATTCTATCTATTACAGTTCTTATTATTGTGTGTGTGTTTTTTTTTTACTGTACTTTACATCATTAGACAGCCGGTCTAAATCAGCTTAACTTCATACATTATTTCCAATGATTATTTTATGGTTATCTGAAATGAGCACTACAGCTGGGCATGAGTAATGATCGGAAGTGCTATTCAATTTCAGTTTGCAATCTTACAAAGTAAGGCAAAAGTGAAATTGTGTAAAAGTGCATTTGTATACACTTTATGAGCAACCCGTGAAAATATCAAATAAATTAAATCAAGTCAAATCATATCCAACTGCGCTGATTACATTATTTAGTATCATTGAAAAGACAAATCTATCTTGTGAAACCTCAGAACATCAGAAGTGGACCAAACTTTAAATTTCCCAACTTTGTGGAATTTTATGCGCTACTAATAACAGAAAAAAAAATTGAAGTAGCTTATACAAAGCAATCATCGTCATCAGGTTCCCCAAAGAAGAAACATCAGATTGAAATCGCATGTTACTCACCTGTGGGTATTTGCATGTTGATACCCGACAGACACGGTGTTGTCGAGTTAATATCCCACGTAAATACACCATCGGTCACCTGTAATGGATAGGATGAGAACGATGTAATATGCAAACATTCGTTCAGTATATTAAAAAAAACTTTATTTCCCCTTTATTAACGTTTTATATTAGGTGCCATATCTAGACTTTGGAAAAGCCTATTTGAGGCTATTTCTGAGCACAAAAAAGGTTAAACTGAGTCTAGAAATGCATCATGATCGATCTGTTTCTCAAACTTCTTATAAAAGACATGAGAACCTCAAAAAACAACAACAAACAACAACAACCACTACAACTAGAATATTTACAACTATACAACTACTACACCTAAACAACTACTACAACAATACAACTACAACTACAACAACGACTAAATCTACATCCAACAAAACTACAACTACAACAACTACAACCAACAAAAATACAACTACAATAGCATCTACAAGAACAATTACAACAACAACTACAGGAACAACTACAACAACTACTATAACAACTACAACAACAACAACAACAACAACTACTACTACTACTACTACTACTACTACTACTACTACTACTACTACTACTACTACTACTACAACTACAACAACAACTACAACAACTACTACAACTACTACAACAACTAAAACAACAACTACAACTACAACAGCTACAATTACTACAGCAACACTAACTACAACAACTACATCCGTTACAACAACCGCAACTACAACTGCAACAGCTACAACATCAACTACAACAAATACAACAACTACAACAGCTACAACTACTACTACCACCACAACAACTACTACTACTACTACTACTACTACTACTACTACTACTACTACTACTACTACTACTACTACTACTACTACTACTACTACTACTACTACTACTACTACTTCTAATACTACCAATAACAACTGCTACCACTACTGCAACTACTACAACAACAACTACTATTACTACTATTACTACTATTACTACTACTACCACGACTACGACTGCTACTACCTTCAACATGACTTCGTCAGGAAGAGGGGGTCTGGATGGTTTGCCGGTGTCGATGTTCAGTGTAACCTTGGATGTGTCGTCAACGTCCGTGTCCGCCAGGAGGGCGGTTCGCTTCGTTATAGTTCCGTAATTGGTAGGCTGGGGTTTCTCACTTTGCCACAAGACCTTACTATCAACCTGAAATTGAAATAAATATGCTGTTGGGTTTAAGTAATCATTAATTAGTTGACCGTCTTCTCTTATAAAAGATTATCGTGTTACAATAGCATTTATTTTGTTTCTTTTAACTTAGTTTTTGTAATGTGTTGAAATATGTTGTTTCATTAACTTGGTGACGTATGGTAGTTTTGGCTTTGATTGGGGGTTGCTGTGATTATGATATAAACGACTTGTATTTAGCGAGCTATACATTCAATGCCAAGTTTTGTAAATCTCAAACATAATTTGACTTATGTGACATAAATAACACAATGTGACATATTTTTGTTACGTCCTAGCACACTACGACATTTGTAAAAATGGAAATACCTGCAGTAAATTCCTCGACAGTTTGTGGTTGTCAAGAATACATTTGTACAAACTGATTTGATTATAACAAGTACGTAACTTTGAAACCTATTTCGGAAGTATGAGAGACTATTTGAACTCTGTTGGGCCTCGAGTGTCGTTTTTAATGTAGTAGGTTGCCACACGCTTTGATGAATGGTTGTATCGCATAATAATTATAAATTTGCTTCTTATCGACCAATGGGTATAGCACCGAATCTCATCTCAACATGGGAGAATATCAGTGTTATTCCGTTACTTTTCCGTTATTTCCGTTATCTTATTGCGCACGAAGTGAAATAGGGGAATGTACGTTATACTACCCTCTGACCTCATTTTGTCTCATCTTAATATACCCTTAACATGCTAAATACTGGATAAACACTTCATAACAATGGATAATTTACATTCTCGGAAGTTTATGCCTGATAACCAATAGGAGAAGAACTCTCGATGTCACCATTAGAATTATTATTCCTTCGTATCCTGTTTCTTTTGCATGCATACAAAATGGTGTATAGAAGCATGTACCATTTAAGAACCGTTAGCAAAGTATACGAGCTAGAAACTAATTTTGTAACAATTATCTTGACTGTTAGATTTTGAATTTTAATAAAGTATCACCTTACTTAAATTGCTAACCTACTTTCAGACCCTTGTCCTGCACAGGTGTACATTTTACGTTATATGATATGTAAAATTTGTTTACAAATTACAAATTTGTACAAAATTAATTCATGAATACGACAAATATATGCATTATAGTATCATTTAGATTATCATCTAACAACAGATAAATGAATACAACAAAGTTTATGCATTATAGTCTCATGAAGATTAGTGTTCATCTAACAACAGATAAATACATACTGCTACTGAACTGACTCAGTTCATTGGGCCTGACACACAGCCTGAACCACAGGTCGTATTTTGAACGGTTTTCAAATTTTTCATAAGTACTAACCTTCACGGCTAAATTCGCCTCACAAATAGGGGCGAAATTTCCAAAAAAAAAATTAAAAACAAAAGGGGAGCGGCCTCCCCTTCCCCTCCCTCCTGTGGCGCCGCCCCTGGCCTAGGGGCATAAGTGATTTTTTTTTTTTTGGGGGGGGGGTTGTGTTTCTGGAGAGTTGAAAAAAGAGATTCCGTGCCTTTAATATTAACATTTTCACAATGATTAGCTCAAGACCACGGGAATATACGTGCCTGATAACTGGGTGGGGCAGAGTTGTCATTATATCCGATAAAATCTCGAGTCCTTCGTCTCCCGTCGTCCTTTTCTTCTACTTCCGGAGCATGAAAGTAGGTCGTCAAGCGACGAATGCTAACGACTGCGGTGACGTAACATGTCACGACCCGGGGCAGCAGAAGCATCGGGAGAGTGATCTGATTGAAGACGGCAAAAGCTGCGAAAGTGACCTCTGGTGTCAATGCATTTCCCGAGATTGTCGTATAAAGACTGTAAGACTGAGGAAAAATAATGAACAGAGAATGAAAATACGAAAAGGTCACCAGATGTCTGGACCAGATGTTCAACAAAATCCGATGAAACAAAGCACTTGAATATTCATTATTCATAATATTTATACTCATATCGGTTTCAATGTAGTTCTTCCTTTAACTAATAAGTAGTATTCACAATACCGCGCTTATTCTTTGTGTGAATAATACCGATCCAGTTCTGAGTTTTACCCCTCTGAAAAATTTGACTATTTTTCAGTTAGCTTTTGTTTTCGGAAAAAGGATCTGCCGACTACCTGTGTACTAAACTCATATAAAAGAAATGTGCCATCTACAACTATGTTGGAAAACATGTGCCTTCAGTAGATTTAGGAATAACCATATTTTACCCAGGCATTCCCCAACCAAATTTCAACACTTCTTTTTCCTCATTCTTATCTTTACATTGTTAACAAATAATGAAGAAAATGGATGAAATTCATTCATTTTTTTCTCATTCTGATGAGAGATAAACTTTTGCAAAGGAAATGGGACTAACTCAGTTAACTAAAACCATAATTGGCACAATAACTGATTCACCATAAGCGATTATACGAATAACGTATTTTCTGTAACCTTTGGAAAGGGCACGTGCGCTGATTAGACAGATCCATTATGGCAAGGTCAACGAGTATTTTGACTACCAGCAATACCTCGAGTATGTAATTTAATAATTAACTACCTGTATAAAATGAGGTCATTAGTTCCAGATTTACGGGCTGTCATTGTATTCACCTCAATGGCCTTTATTTATTTTTTAACAATTTTGAGAGAATGTCGTTTTATGTGAACACTGATAAAAGTGATAAATTATTGCATCCAATCAATGTTATACGAAGATACTTCGTGGATAGACATTTTTACCTGTCATGAAATATTAATCTTATTTGTGTTTGTGTTAGCTGCATGTACGTTCAATGGCACGTCGGAAAATGATTATTTAGAAAGAACAACTGCAAAAGGGATTTTGGAAGTAGGCGATGTTGACAGAGAAACATAAAAATACCAACTTGGAACTTATACATATCAGTAAAGTGCAATATTTTTAATGATGAAAATAAAGGATGGGAATGGGCAAGAAATGAGGCGTGAGCAACAATTCTTATTGCACGTTTCTGTAATATTATCATTCGTTGAATCTAAGATTGGCAAGCGTTGCCCCAGGCAGTAATGCCGTAATATAAATAAGGGAGGATAATTGCATTATATATTAAACGTAAAACAGTTTTCGGGAGACATTTCAACTTAAACATTACGCCAATGTTTTTTGACAATTTATTTCAAATATAATTGATATGACTTGTCCAACTCAGTTTGTTATCAACAAATATGCCAAGAAATTTTAAAGAAGATACTTGTTTTATTTCAGAGTTACACATACTAATAGATATATCGTCAATATTGCACCTTTTCTTCGTGAAAACCATGAAATTTGTTTTGTTGACATTTATCAATAATTTATTCAGATTAAGCCATTTAGTAATTAACTGCAGTTCATTATTGAAAATATCTTCATTATTAATTATCATTAATTAGATGACCGTCTTCTCTTATAAAAGATTATCGTGTTACAATAGCATTTACATGTATTTTGTTTGTTTTAACTTAGATTTTGTAATATGTTGAAATATGTTGTTTCATTAACTTGGTGACGTATGGTAGTTTTGGCTTTGATTGGGGGTTGCTGTGATTATGATATAAACGACTTGTATTTAGCGAGCTATACATTCAATGCCAAGTTTTGTAAATCTCAAACATAATTTGACTTAGGCCCTATGTGACATAAATAACACGATGTGACATATTTTTGTTACGTCCTAGCACACTACGACATTTGTAAAAATGGAAATACCTGCAGTAAATTCCTCGGCAGTTTGTGGTTGTCAAGAATACATTTGTACAAACTGATTTGATTATAACAAGTACGTATAACTTTGAAACCTATTTCGGAAGTATGAGAGACTATTTGAATTCTGTTGGGCCTCGAGTGTCGTTTTTAATGCAGTAGGTTGCCACACGCTTTGATGAATGGTTGTATCGCATAATAATTATAAATTTGCTTCTTATCGGCCAATGGGTATAGCACCGAATCTCATCTCAACATGGGAGAATATCTGTGTTATTCCGTTACTTTTCCGTTATTTCCGTTATTTTATTGCGCACGAAGTGAAATAGGGAAATGTACGTTATACTACCCTCTGACCTCATTTTGTCTCATCTTAATAGACCTTTTAAGATGCTTAATACTGGATAAACACTTCATAAAAGTTCATAACAATTGATAATTTACATTCTCGGAAGTTTATGCCTGATAACCAATAGGAGAAGAACTCCCGATGTCACCATTAGAATTATTATTCCTTCGTATCCTGTTTCTTTTGCATGCATACAAAGTGGTGTATAGAAGCATGTACCATTTAAGAAGTGTTAGCAAAGTATACGAGCTAGAAACTAATTTTGTTACAATTATCTTGACTGTTAGATTTTGAATTTTAATAAAGTATCACCTTACTTAAATTGCTAACCTACTTTCAGACCCTTGTCCTACACAGGTGTTTATTTGACGGTATATGATATGTAAAATTTGTTTACAAATTACAAATTTGTACCAAATTAATTCATGAATACGACAAATATATGCATTATAGTATCATTTAGATTATCATCTAACAACAGATAAATGAATACAACAAAGTTTATGCATTATAGTCTCATGAAGATTAGTGTTCATCTAACAACAGATAAATACATACTGCTACTGAACTGACTCAGTTCATTGGGCCTGACACACAAGCCTGAACCACAGGTCGTATTTTGAACGGTTTTCAAATTTTTCATAATTGCTAACCTTCAAATTTTACAGACACATCCTTCACAGCTATGGCATGGGCGGCGCCAGGGTAAAATCTTAAGCGGAGCGAAATCCGTCGAGAAAATGTTGCCGGTCAAATTTTTTTCACGGCCAAATAAGCAGCCAAAAAGTCGCTCAATGGAGGAGGGGAGGGAGAGAGGAGGGTGTTGGCGAAAAATTTTGACGATCAAAAACAGATTTCGCCCCCCCCCATTTTTTCCACGGCTAAATTCGCCTCACAAAAAGGGGCGAAATTTCTGATTTTTTTTGAAAACAAAGGGGGAGCGGCTCCCCATCCCCTCCCTCCTGTGGCGCCGCCCCTGGCCTAGGGGCATAAGTGACTTTTGTTGTTGTTGTGTTTCTGGAGAGTTGAAAAAAAAAGAGATTCCGTGCCTTTAATACTAACTTTTTCACAATGATTAGTTCAAGACCACGGGAATATACGTGCCTGATAACCGGGTGGGGCAGAGTTGTCATTATATCCGATAAAATCTCGATTCCTTCGTCTCCCGTCGTCCTTTTCTTCTACTTCCGGAGCATGAAAGTAGGTCGTCAAGCGACGAATGCTAACGACCGCGGTGACGTAACAGGTCACGACCCGGGGCAGCAGAAGCATCGGGAGAGTGATCTGATTGAAGACGGCGAAAGCTGCGAAAGTGACCTCTGGTGTCAATGCATTTCCCGAGATTGTCGTATAAAGACTGTAAGACTGAGGAAAAATAATGAACAAAGAATGAAAATACGAAAAGGTCACCAGATGTCTGGACCAGATGTTCAACAAAATCCGATGAAACAAAGCACTTGAATATTCATTATTCATAATATTTATACTCATATCGGTTTCAATGTAGTCCTTCCTTTAACTAATAAGTAGTATTCACAATACCGCGCTTATTCTTTGTGTGAATAATACCGATCCAGTTCTGAGTTTTACCCCTCTGAAAAATTTGACTATTTTTCAGTTAGCTTTTGTTTTCGGAAAAAGGATCTGCCGACTACCTGTGTACTAAACTCATATAAAAGAAATGTGCCATCTACAACTATGTTGGAAAACATGTGCCTTCAGTAGATTTAGGAATAACCATATTTTACCCAGGCATTCCCCAACCAAATTTCAACACTTCTTTTTCCTCATTCTTATCTTTACATTGTTAACAAATAATGAAGAAAATGGATGAAATTCATTCATTTTTTTTCTCATTCTGATGAGAGATAAACTTTTGCAAAGGAAATGGGACTAACTCAGTTAACTAAAACCATAATTGACACAATAACTGATTCACCATAAGCGATTATACGAATAACGTATTTTACTGTAACCTTTGGAAAGGGCACGTGCGCTGATTAGACAGATCCATTATGGCAAGGTCAACGAGTATTTTGACTACCAGCAATACCTCGAGTATTAACTACCTGTATAAAATGAGGTCATTAGTTCCAGATTTACGGGCTGTCATTGTATTCACCTCAATGGCCTTTATTATTTTTTAACAATTTTGAGAGAATGTCGTTTTATGTGAACACTGATAAAAGTGATAAATTATTGCATCCAATCAATGTTATACGAAGATACTTCGTGGATAGACATTTTTACCTGTCATGAAATATTAATCTTATTTGTGTTTGTGTTAGCTGCATGTACGTTCAATGGCGCGTCACTCGTGTCAGTTTGTCATATTGTTTTATGCAGCACTACTGCATCGTGGGTTCATAATCAAACTACCACAGAAATTTTGTTTCATTCAATTTACTTTGCTAATGTGATAATGAAATAATGTACACCTGACTTACCACCAACATTGCAAGTAGAGGGGCAGCATTAGTGACACCATCTGAAATCGAAGTCAAAGTAATTAACAAATTTTCATAAAAACGTTATCTTGTTATTTGAATAAAATGATGTATGGTTTATTCTACGTGTTATTAACCCAATTCACTACTAATTTGATACTTAGGTGTGGATTTTTATGTTACTTAATACAAGCGAAGTACGATTAATTACCAGCAATTTGGGTTAATAACACGTAGAATAAACCATACATCTTCCGATATCGACTTCTTTAAATTAAGAGATCAATACATTTAATTCTTAACGTACGTATGTGTTTCTCTCTGTGAGTGTGTGTTTGCCTGTGTGTGCCTATGCTTGAGTTTGTGTAATTTAAGTGTGAGCGCGTACTGTATGTATGTATGTTTGTATGTGTGTGTGTGTGTTTGTGTGTCATGTATTGTCTGTGTGAGCGTGTTTACTTGCATAGGTAACAATGGTTAAAAAAGTGTGGAATATTCGAAAATAATCTCACTTAGTAGAACTTTCCAGATCATCTGTGTGATCTGTTTCGCGATCTCGGCGCCCCGTGCCCCTCCGATGGCCGTCAGAAAGATGTTCTCCCAGGCGTACAGCTTGATAGCTTTGATTCCTTGCAACATCTCGTTGGTCTGTTTCAAACGATTATCTGCACACGACTAGAAAAGTAGTAACAGAAGAATTAAAATTTTCGAATTGTTTTTACTTATTTATTTATTTATTTATTTATTTCAAATGGTAAAGGGAGAGATTGCTGAGCATGAGCCCGGGTCCCGACCCCTTCCCGTGTTGCTGAATTCATTAAAACACTACCTTTGCGGACATGACATTTTGTCCTTCAATTTGATCAACTCATTTTTGGTGGAAAAACGGGAGTTATCGCCATTTGGAACTTAGCTGCACATTTATATTATACGCTCAAAGAATATGGGTGAAGTGGTTTTTTAACCGTATAGACAATTTTGTTCTTCAAATAAAGTCTCTTTTTCATGTTTTAACTTAATTTTACTTGAAAGTATTCATTGTTGCAGTGCCTTAGAGTAGAGACAACACAGGGACGTCGAGGGGGGGGGGGGGGTCGGAGACAGTCGCTCAACCATTGAAGATATCCCCCCCATTATTTTAACAACATGAAAAATTCAAAAACTTGATGTGAGAATATGGTCACAAATTCAAAATCATTGAATTTTAAATCGAAAAATACTACTAAACATACACAATTTAAATGCACGAAAAATTGTATATTTTAATTGTAAAATTTAACTTAAAAAGTGACATTTGTCTTACTTTTGCCCCCCTTTCAATCTGAAAATGGATCGACGCCCCTAAGATGACAAGAGGAAACGTATACTGTATTTGATCACATAAGTAAGCTTTTGTACATGCACCGTGTGGAAACATCAGTGTTATGTTCATCCCTTGGGTCAAAAAAATGGCGCAGCTGTACTTTCTACTCTAAAGTCTAATTAGACAAGAGAAACTTCACTTTGAAATGCTATCTTATAAGTACCTAGATTGAAGATCATTGGTTTTTGTCATTTGATTAGCCCAATTACATACATTATATATTTTTAACGTGGTCAGTATAATCATAATGGTATACAATCATTTTGGGATTTTTTTTCCGAGAACACATTGGTGTATCAGATTACACCACAAGACTGTTTGCTCAGTTTGACATGTTCCACTGCGTATAAAATAGCAGCACTTCAGTTTCTGGAAAGAAAGTATTAGCCCTTTTAATGATTAGTATAATGCCTAACAGGAAGACACCACCAAGTATTTAACTCTTTCAGTATACCATTGCAACACAGCTCCATGTGACTTGAATGTGATATTTGAGTGCGGTTTCAAGCAGAGACAGCGCCCCCTAAAACCGTCAAAATACCCAAAACTCATAGGGTTTTCGCAATGTAATTCGGGAAATTTATGGCGTTTTTTTCTTTTTACATTTGCCCCCCCCCACCCCAAGTGTTCGCCCTCCCTGGCACCACCCCTGGTCTAATGTGTTCAAATAGAACCAACCATTGCTTGTTTCTGGTACTTGGCTTGTCTTTGAGCAAAGTAGGTCTGGACGGGAACCGAAATGATGAATACCGTTGATCCGACCAAGGCTGCAAACCCGAGATGATAGTAAAGGATGATCAGGTAGCCAGCAATCTGTATAAAATGGGCACATGATTGGGAGAAGTGAGGAATGTCTCAAGAACCAATCGATTTGAAACATACACTAACTAGAATGGACGATACAGACTACAAGGATTAACTGCCTTTCATTACTTGACACGAAACAAGCATCAGTGTTTAATTTAAGAATGAATCTGAAGGAAATTGAACTGAAGCTATACACAGCTGTACAACAAATTTGCCTGTCATTTATGCAACAAATGTCAAAAAAAATTGTGATATTGTGGTGTCTTTTTGGTTCATGATACGTGATGAGTTCCCGGCCAATTTCCTTGCTCAAGAATACTGAAAGACACCAACCCGATAGTCCAAAAATAATAAAATAAATCAAGAAAGCATGATTTAAAAAAAATGGTCGCATGCCAGGATGTTAGTGCATGGGACTATCTGACTTTTGACGACATATCAAGAATCACCAAGACTGAGATCAGGTCTCTGCAGTACTTAATGCTCATACAGCTAAATTTTAAAACATGTACGAAATAAATTTCCTCAATTATACTTTTCAAGATCAAGAACAGTATATAGACTCTTCAGTAGGCACGTAATCGTTTTGTGTATTTCGTGCCAACGTGGAAT
>JZLH01S0049872.1:37459-47734 GCA_001188425.1 Eucidaris tribuloides
GCGATCGCCCCCCCTGGCCCTCCCCCCCCGCCGATCGACGCCTCTGCATTAGCGACGCCATATTATGAGTAGAATGATAAATGAGATAATTAAATCTACGTTTAGATACATAAGAATATAGGGCCATCATAAGCAAAAGTTTAGGACCACAAAGAATTTCCATAAAACCATGTAGAAAACATAAAGCTCAAAACTATGCTTCTGAAGATGGTTGAAGGGCACGCTGTGGGTTCATTGTCATGCTCAGAAGGGCACAGATAGTGCTTATACATATACACCAACATCAGTGCTCCTTGGAAGCAAGAATTACATAGATTATATTGGGCCAAGAACATTGAAGAATCTTCAACGAGTAATTACAGGGCCTTGGCCTGTTTATGCGCCATCCATTACTGCACAAGGGTTGTTCAAGTTCTTGCTCAGACGTCACGTAATCTTGCCTTTAGCAAGTATTGATGCTGGTGAAAGTAGCTTTACCTTGCCCTTTGAGCAATGAATGATAGCACTTAACCTCTTCAAGGCGCAATAAATTTTAGTTTTTGATTGTAGATGGTTTAATGTGGAAATGTTCTTGTGGTCTGAAACTTTTGCTAATGATATTAAATATTAAATGTTGATATAAATGATGAATATGAAAATGAATATGAATATTAAATCAAATTGTCCATTTTTCTCTTTTGTGTGCCGACACAGCCGACGAAGTACATAACCTGGTACAGTTTTTTCGGAATGGTTTCGTTGTTGATAGCTGCTCTGTTTATTCAGACTGTACTTCAAAACTAGGCGTTCAGCATCACTACAACTACCTCGTTATGGAGTCGAATCATGGCAAAGCTTACCATCCAGGTGGGACAAGGTATAAACCTTAATTTACCGCCATTTAACGGTCACAGTGCACTGTGTTAATTCCATTGTGCAAGCTCTTCATCCCCAGGTTGCCAGACTTATGTAATTTACGTTGTAAGATGACATCGGCAAGCCACCGAAAGCGTGATAACATGATATCGGCCAATTAAAGAGTTAAAGAACATTATTCAAAAAGTATATAACATAACTAGTTATACAATGCAAAACCTATTCAACTGTATAGGAATACTAGAAATCACTGCAATATTTCTTTTCTCTTGGACCTCCTCCTTCTCTTCTCCTCCTCCTCCTTCGTTTTCCTTGTATTTTTGTTTTGTTCTCTTGTTTTGTTCTCCTCTTTTTTTCTTGTTTTTCTTTTATGCACATGTATTATTTACCACTTGCATATTACATGATTACAAATACCCAACCCAACAAACAAACAACACCTTCCAAAGACAGCAAAGAACATATTGACTGTTAACGTTCTTTGGGTTTTGGTAATACAGATATATGTGCCTTGGGGGGGGTGTCAAGGGTGCTTGTGCAATGGCATAATTTATATCTGGCTCTAAAGTGCAATTTCTGCATTGTTTCCCCTTATCCTTGAAGTTTACCGATTGATAAATGTTGATTAGTTACATTCATGGATGCATTCTGACGTTTTAAACATTTTCCTTCAAGACCTAAAGGTTGTAACTTTCACAACCCACGCATTATATCCGATGATTCATATTTTCTGTTTGTATTGAATACAGCTGCAGTCTACAGGAAATCTCTTCGTCTGTCTGGCTTCGCCATTCAATGAGGTGCAATGACAATGGGACAGATTACAATCACTGTCTGTCGATCCAATCTGTATCTTTTCTGCTGGGAATGGTTTGCTTCAGGTGCGTCGTTCGTACTTGGTAAGTTATCGCGAACGCGTGTTAAAGTCCACTAGAAAAATAGGGACTGCTTCTGGCACAGTTTACAACTTGAAGCGTTGGTGATGCATTTCACAACCATTGACTTGATTATAACACATTTCTCTCTTAAAGATTCTCCATGCATGTCTCTGTGGTTTTGGTTGACGGACGTCTTTATGTGAGCGTTTAGTTCTGAGCACCTTCTAATATGCCATCAGAGGTTTGGATCGTAGGTCTACGAACTCTATGCAGCAATCTTTTATGTAACGGGAATTATGGATCGTACATGAATTTCTTGCAAAAAATTGTATATTTTAATTGTAAAATTTAACTTAAAAAGTGGCATTTGTCTTACTTTTGCCCCCCCCTTTCAATCTGAAAAATGGATCGACGAGCCTAAGATGACAAGAGGAAACGTATACTGTATTTGATCACATAAGTAAGCTTTGTACATGCACTGTGTGGAAACATCAGTGTTATGTTCATCCCTTGGGTCAAAAAATGGCGCAGCTGTACTTTCTACTCTAAAGTCTAATTAGACAAGAGAAACTTCACTTTGAAATGCTATCTTATAAGCACCAAGATTGAAGATCATTAGTTTTTGTCATTTGATTAGCCCAATTACATACATTATATATTTTTAACGTGGTCAGTATAATCATAATGGTATACAATTATTTTGGGATTTTTTTTTTCTAGAACAGATTGGTGTATCAGATTACACCACAAAGACTGTTTGCTAAGTTTGACATATTCCACTGCGTATAAAATAGCAGCACTTCAGTTTCTGGAAAGAAAGTATTAGCCCTTTTAATGATTAGTATAATGCCTAAAAGGAAGACACCACCAAGTATTTAACTCTTTCAGTATACCATTGCAACACAGCTCCATGTGACTTGAATGTGATATTTGAGTGCGGTTTCAAGCAGAGGCAGCGCCCCCTAAAACCGTCAAAATACCAAAAACTCATAGGGTTTTCGCAATGTAATTCGGGAAATTTAGGGCGTTTTTTTCTTTTTTACATTTGCCCCCCCCCCCCACCCCCAAGTGTTCGCCCTCCCTTACGCCACCCCTGGTCTAATGTGTTCAAATAGAACCAACCATTGCTTGTTTCTGGTACTTGGCTTGTCTTTGAGCAAAGTAGGTCTGGACGGGAACCGAAATGATGAATACCGTTGATCCGACCAAGGCTGCAAACCCGAGATGATAGTAAAGGATGATCAGGTAGCCAGCAATCTGTATAAAATGGGCAGTCGCATGATTGGGAGCAGTGAGGAATGTCTCAAGAACCAATCGATTTGAAACATACGCTAACTATAATGAACGATACAGACTACAAGGATTAACTGCTTTTCATTACTTGACACGAAACAAGCATCAGTGTTTAATTTGAGAATGAATCTGAAGGAAATTGAACTGAAGCTATACACAGCTGTACAACAAATTTGCCTGTCATTTATGCAACAAATGTCAAAACAGGTTGTAATTTTGTGGTGTCTTTTTGGTTCGTGTTGCCAATTTCCTTGTTCATAAATATTGAAAGATACTAATCAGATCGTCCAGAATAATAAAATGAGTCAAGATAGCGTGATTTAAAAAATTGTCACATGCCAGGAGTTAGTGAGCCCATCTGACCTCTGACGACACATGACGTCACCCAGAATCACAAAGACAGAGATCGCCATATGGATCGGGGGATGTCGTGCACGTCAAGTATTAGAGGAAATAGGTCTTTGCAGTACTTAAAAGCAAGGTCCACCCTGAGTTCAAGTTGGTTTAAAAAGCAAAACAAAATGAGAGAAACAAATTAATGAAAGTTTGGCGAGAATCCACCAAAGAATAACAGAGTTATGAAGTTTCAAAGTTTTAATTTTGTGACGTCACATGCGAGCAGCTTCCCATATGTCATGTAATATTACTTTCATAAATTGCAACTTTTTAATGGTTCATGATAATTGAATGTGTGCGTTTTTTCATAGAAGTCTATATGAAATAATGTTTCCGATAATATATTGAATGCACAGATAAAATAATTTTCAAATTTCTGAGAAAACGGCACTTTGTGGCATTCATATCTCATGACATATGGGAAGCTGCTCGCATGTGACGACATATATTTAAAACTGATTCTGCTATTCTTTGATGGATTTTCGTCAAACCTTCATTAATATGTTTCATTTTTCTGCCTTTATTAAAACCAACTTGACCTCAGGGTGAACTTTGCCTTTAATGCTTATACAGCTACATTTTAACACACGTGCGAAATAAATTTCCACACCTATACTTATCAAGATCAAAAACAGTCTATAGATTCTGCACTGGGCAGGTAATTATTTTGTGTATTTAGAGCCAACATGGAATAAGACTTTACTACCATCCATAACATCTCGTTACTTGAGACATTGCCGCATAGAGTTCGTGGGCCGAGATCTTAACCTCTGATGACACATATTTGAACGTGCCAGGACCTAATGCCCGACGTCAAAAGACGTCCGTTAACCAAAACCACGATGACATTAAGAACCCTAAAGGGAGAAATGTTTTATAATCACGTCAATAGATGGAATTTATGACCGACGATTAAATTTGGTAAACTCCTGGCGGAAGGCATTCCCTCTTCCCCAGTTGACTTTTAATACGCGAGTCAAGATACTCACCAAGTACGGAACGGACCATCCTGAATGCAACCATTCCACAGCAGAAAAGATACAGATTGGATCGACAGACATGTGATTGGTAATCTGTCCCATTGTCATTGCACCTCCATTGATGGCGAAGCCAGACAGACGAAGAGATTTCCTGTAGACTGCCGCCTATATTCAATAGAGACAGAAATGAATGCAACATCGTCATAATATAACTTGAAGGGGTGAGGTAGTTACAATCTTTGGCTGATTGAAGGAGAATTCTAAAAACGTTAAAATGTATCCTTAACATATTATCAACGTTGATCAATACGGAAACTTCAGGAAATGGGGAAACAATCGCAGAAATGGCAGGCCAAATGCATGCCTTTGCATAGGCACCCTTGGACAAAACAGCACATGTATCTGTATCAATACTCAAAGTTAATATTAACTGTTAACATTGTGTGTGTGTGTGTGTGTGTGTGTGTGTGTGTGTGTGTGTGTGTGTGTGTGTGTGTGTGTGTGTGTGTGTGTGTGTGTGTGTGTGTGTGTGTGTGTGTGTGTGTGTGTGTGTGTGTGTGTGTGTGTGTGTGTGTGTATGTGTGTGTGTGTGTGTGTGTGTGGTATCTTCATGTAATAGCAGCTTTGCCATACAATTAACTTACAATATACGCAAAGAAACATAAATAACTCCAGTAAACCTATTATACATGTACTTGACTTTTGCAACGACTCTGTACAAAAGTTGACTCACTCATTTCGCAAATTTGAAAGTGATGCAGCACTTGAAAGGGGATAAAGTTAGAATCTATAGCAAAACAAGTCAATTTGTATGTTGAAAACGTATACTAACCTCTCTCTTTCTCTCTCTCTCCTTGTCAATATATCTTCGGGTAAACGCCGTGGGCTTCAAAGATTACACATTTAAAGTCTGTAATAAGAGGCAAATGAATATCAGACTACGAGTCTACTACGTAAATGGGGTATTAATCCCTCTAGGCAGCCAACTAGTAATTCTATCCCGAATTTGACAGAAAATATCGTCAGTTCGCGTTGTGCCTGCTTTCAAGGTGTCTCGAACACATGTTTTGTATGCCAACAAGAGCAACTGATACTAAGAATCATTGATACCCGTGACGTGAAGAGAACTTTGCACACTATACATATCAAACTTTTATCACGATGCGTTATATTTGCTCTTCTTATGCGCAAGCAGAAAACTTACTTCAATCACAGTTTATAGTTCAACAAATAATGTTTACGGCAAGAAAACTGTAACTAAACTAGTTAAACTTTCACATCTCCCTGATAAGTAGCAATCATACACATGTACGAAATAATCAGCAAACTTTCATAATTAAAATTAAATTCATACGGAAATTACGTGTACAAAAATGATATTAAAGGTGCTAGTATACCAAAAAGCCACTTAAAATGCTCTTAATTGTTTAAGACATTATAAATATGTTATCATCTTATCGTATGATACTTGTGTTTACTTCTTGATTCGCTATTCTGTCATTTTTTAAGATCGAACTGAAAACATTATCATGGTATTGGACCCCTTCTCAGGACAACGAACCATCCGGAGAAATATACCAAATAAATTTCATTTCCGAAAGAATTTCAGAGATATTATGTGTATTTCAATAGCTGTATTTGCAGTAATGGATAGAGTTGATAGCTAACATTTCTATTCAGCATTAAAATACTTCAATTTATTATTGCTAAATTTTTATTCAAATCATACAGCGTTTTTTTTTTTTTAGCATTCAAATTCAATATTATCTAAAACTTAAGAACTACATTTGAAAACTTGAAAACTACACATTTGCCTTGAAAACTAGACTTTCCTTGAAAACAAACATAATAAACAAGACATAAAAATATTCACATTGCACAAGGAGACACATGGAGTCACAAATATAGTTAAACTATGTGTGTAAACTATAAATACAGATAGAAGGGAGTGTAAGGGCACAACAGAAAGATTACATGGGCCGAACACTGTAAAATCTACGGTGTCAAAAACAACACCAATCGGTGTTGTGAGAGGACCGCACCAGCAGGTGTTAAAAATACACCATGGAGTTTGAACACCAACAGTATTGAACTAACACCAATGGGTGATGATGTAACACCATGAATTTAACACTGTTGTAAAATGTTTGGTGCGGTCCTCTCACAACACCGACTGGTTGTAATTTTAACACCACTGTTTGATAAAGAAAACCCTAATCCTGTAATCTCACGTCAGTTATCTGTTTAGATTATTTAATTGGCCTGTAATGAGTGATTATTATCAGTGATTTATTTTCTGTTTCTCATGCCCAAACTTGTATGTATATCATGAAGCAACATGTGTACATTGTAGATAAGCTTACACACCATTACATGAACAATTTTCTTTTGCGTATATGATTTTTATAAAATCGGGATAGATTGTTGGGACAATTCATAGGAAACGTCCGAAATTCCTAACTGATCCTACGGTCCATAATAGGGAGATTTCTAGCAAACATTTTTTTTCTTGTAATGTGATATTGGTCTTGGATCTTTTAGATAAATAGGCATTATCGCACGTGCAATATCTTAAATGAACATCGAACGCGCTTTTAAACAATATTACTTTTATGTCACATTATATTCCTTCTTCTGTTCACCATTTCAATTTGGTTGCGTTTGATTTCTTGCGTGTATAAAATGCCAACATACTGTAGCAACATATTTGTATATATACAAGATGGAACGGGCAACAGTATGGTAAATCAATAACTATCTGGTGAGTGTTTACATAAAGGAGAAATCGGTTACATAAATAAAACAGACGAGAATAACATATATGGCATCCCATGGTAACGTATTGTAAAAGATCTATATTACAACTACCGCACGGAAGACGAGCGTTCATTATACGCATTGCTTGACTGAAAGACAACTAAAAAATATGGAAGTTATTGCTGTGCAGAATAGGGATGTGCCCGTAAGATGAATGGAGAGAAAAACAAATGCAATTGAACCAACTCTGACATTTAAAAGTTTAGCTCGTCTCGGATTTCACCCTGTCTGCGCTTCTCTCATTCCTCCACGCCTTCGGAGCAATGCCACGTACATTCTTGCAAAAAGAAAGAAACAAACAAACAAACAAACAAACAAATTATGCCGCCCTTATGTTTTGCGTAGGTTCTAAAAGTGGACTTAAAATGAGCGTTCGATTTTATTCAATTTTCTTAGCATCAATGGTAGTGTCAATTAATATCAAACAATTATTTCAGTGTTCAATGAAAGCAAATGAAAATAATTAGGTTCTATCACGTTTACACTAAATGATACATCATACACAGTGAAAACGGATGTTTAAAATGTTATACAACGCTGTTTACTATATGGCCTGATCAGGAATTGTTTAAACGTTTAGAGAAGTGATTAAACATTGAAACAGCAATGCTCAATTTTTTTACACTAAATATTAAAAATTGAACATTGCTGTTTAAAACTTTAAACAGTTTCTTAAACTTTTAAACAATACCTTATCAGTTCATAACAGTAAACAACGTTACATACAATTTTAATCAGCCGTTTTTACTGGGTAGATTCCAAGACGAATCATTTCAGTTTCGATCATTGCTACAAGCCTATTTGCCTCCGACTTCATATCATCCTCCAACAATCCTCACAAAATTAAAACGTTGTCTGAAACTTTAAACTTCGATCACCACACTTTTGAATCGATTCACCGCATACATTTCAGCAAGGACAATCGACACAGCCACTTCGATGCTATCACCGCGTCACCTACGGCTCTAGGTGGTGTGAAGTAACAAATATTTTAATCCGAAGACGCCTTCCGAGACGTCAAAAGGTCCTTCAGAGCCAACAGGCATCAGCTAGAGTTCCGTCAGATGTACCAAAATATAAACAACAAAAATACAGAAACGCCGACCGGCATACGGTGTAGGTTAATTCGTAGTTGTTACAGTCGATTGACAGAGTGGTTCTGTGGGCACAAAATCTTGTAATTCACTATCTCTGTCGCTCTATCTCTCATGCAATATTCTACTTTATCCACAGATACATCAAAATGACTCCGATTATCAAAATGGTTCATTTATTTAAAGAAATTTAATATTTCTTACACTGATATATTAAGCTTCTTACGGATCGATGTACACTGCGCACCGCTGTGACCCGAACTGTTCACTTGTTTGAATATTGTCTTGTATTATGTTTGCGTTATTTGTTTATTGTTTAACTTTGTACTTATGTTTCACGGCCTTGCTGAAAAGCAGCTTCCAAGCTGATCGAACTCGTTTTACTGTGATAGTTTAAATAAAACTCGAACTCAAACTCAAACTCTACCGGATTCAATTTTTACCATTGGACACTGAGCATTTGAAGAGTCCACTTCCAAAACAAGCTGTATCAATAAAAACTTACACTCTTAAAAATTCCGGGTCAGTCTGACTCGGAGAAAGGATCCGTTGGGGGCACACACGGAAAAGGGTCAATTTTAACCACATTCCGGGTCAAGTTTGACCAAAATCCGAGTCAGGTTGGCTCATATTTTGGTCAACCTTGACCCGGAATTTGGTTAAAATTGACCCTTTTCCGGGTGTGCCCCCAACGGATCCTTTCTCCGTGTCAGACTGACCCGGGATTTTTAAGAGTGTATTTTGATTTTACTTCTTCATTTTTATTGTATCCATTTATATAATTCCAGGTACACGTATCAAACCAGTCAATTTGGATGAAATTCACATGAAAGTTCACTATAAGAATAGCTCAACAAAAGTGAGTTTGTTGAAGAATAATTGTGTTAAATCCAATTTCTAAATTGTACTGATAATGGTCAACAAGCTGAATTTCAGGGAAAAGTGAAGACATGTAAACAAGCAACAAAGTATGATTTTTGATAAAGCAAAATGAAACATGCCAAGAAACTTCCCCCCCCCCCTTTCCCTGCGTAGGTTGTAACGTCATCATAGAATATTTTGTCTCTAAAGTACCGTAAGTTTTAGGTTAGGTTCTAACACTTAATAAATGTATGTATTAATATATTTCTGCTCTGTTCTGTGCACTATTGATTTTCATTGTAGTTTAGTGACACAATAATATACCAGGGAAGACGCCGGAAAGCGATTGATTAGTTCATTGTCAAGAGCAATATTTTTTCCTACGCAAATTGCAAGCAGTAATGTAATAAGGTCTAAAATACACATGCAACTTTATGCTTAATAAAAAAAAAGATGTAGGTGAGCGCAGACAGGGCATAAAAACTATACAACGATTGATAAATGGTATTATCGAAGAAACGTACTTCACGTACAGTGTATACCGTTGTCTGAGAAATAGATCATATTGCCAATTTGCTTTTATTAGTCCTTGCGATTTTTGTGTCGACCAACACACTTTATCATGGTAGCACACACCGTACCAAATCTGTAAATATATTTCTGTGCATCTCCGTCAAATGAGACACCATCGTTATAATGCTGAAGTACCATAAAGATGCCTGCAGTGAATTTAAAATCCATTAACTCCCATGTTTTGTTTGTTTGTTTTTACGACCATTTGCCTTGACCCAAACCACTGGCGGATAAAAGTTCAAGTGCTAGCGCAAGACGCTTTCGGCGGGCAATATCACTGCAGTGGCTTCAATCTAGTTTGTCATGGTAATGCCTAGAATGACAAGTATGTTCTGTCAACACATCAAAATGTAAATCGGCGAGCCATGATACATTTAATTCGTTGTCATCACGAAGTTATGTTTCTCCGACGTGAATCAATTTTAGGCATTACCTATAACGAAATCAATTCAAATGCGTTGATATGCGCGTGGATATTAGCAGAGTATAGTGACCTTAAAAACGCGAAAGGGAATGGCATCAGACATA
>JZLH01S0049877.1:39280-50962 GCA_001188425.1 Eucidaris tribuloides
TAATATAGAAATGACAGTACAAAATTATCATTAAGTGCTTGAAAAAAGTAAAAGTCATTGTGAGATGATTCAGCTAGTCTGCCCACAGACTGATGTGTTGCAGAAATTTCTTCGGCCGAGAATAATTCATCTGCCCAATTTTTGTATACACATATTTTTACAAGTGACAACATAACTATCTGAACTTTTCTGTACATTATTTTACAAGTGACAGCATAAACTGTCTGAACTTTTGTGTTTCTAGTGTGTTTATTTGTCCATATCAAACACCGTCAGATATGTCAGATAACAAAAGTTGACAATTTTTAATTGGGTCTTCCACAATGTTATATAAGTGCCTTTAATATCATGTCAGTTGCATTTCCATAACTTAAGTTATGGAATATGGGCAATTTTTAAGCCGCAGGATGTCGTATAGCACAAAACGCACTACATAATTTTAAACTACCATCTCTTTTGTACAGGGAAGGCACGCGAATGTTGCAACTAAATCAGCATTACCCAAATAATGATACACTCTAAAATCGAAACTGTTATTTCAACATTTAAAAGTTTGAGGAGTGACCGTAATTTCTAAATCCTGCATGCATTTAACCTTCCATCAAGTTGGATTCCATATTTTATACAGGCGGTTAGAGGTAAATGCCAACATTTAGAAAGTCACGGTCACTCCTCGGCCCGCTTTAATGTTGATTAGCATTGTGTTTTAAGAGTGTAGTGCCTCTACTCTACTCGATAAAGATCTCGAATTGATCGAAAACAATGCTCTAATACAAAAGATCAGTTCTTCCTAATTATACTGATACGGTCCTCATGGCGGTTTTAAAAAGAAGTAAAACAACAGGGTTGGCCGGAGTGGGAATACTAGCGGGTAAATACCGGTAAATACCGCCTCGATAATTTTTTAAGAAGAAAGGAAACAGTTGAAAAATGCAGGGAAATACTGTGAAATATACTCCTTGAATATTTTCAGGTATTGCCTAGGTGTTTCCCCAAGTCATTAAGCATTTCCTGTACTCCTGTACATTCTTTCAGTTCTTCCCAGTATTTACAAGTATTTCCCAGTATTTCCCACCTGGGCGGAGAATACTGACATTTGCGGGAAATTGCCAACCCTTGAAAACAAATGCCACCAAATGAGAACTTCCGCAACTGCGATCATACACCAATAATTAATCTTTTCGTTATCAAGTTCAGTATGTAGCGGATAGTCGAGGTGGGGTGCCTAGTTTGCAGGCACAAACTTTGTCCGTCGTGCTACGCAATCAGGGTGATCCCTGAACAATTCGTGCGCTGCAGGTATTACTACTTACATAGGCCCTGTGGTTATAAGCTCTCCACAAGCTCTGACAACAAGATTAGTCTTGGCTCAGGCGGCGCTGTGAAATTGTAGTGCGCCAAAATAAAGTCTGTGCCTTCAGTATAGTGGGTGCAGGGGGCGGTCCGATCATGTTTGCTATGTGGGGGAGGGGAGCAAACAAAATGTCCAAAATTGTAATGCAGAATTTTGCGCGAATTGACAATTTTGCATTAGTATTTTAGTATTTTTGTATTTTTATGCATGTTTTAATGGTTTATAGTGCTTTCCATGGCTTTTTAAAAATATATTTGCATTGCATAATATGAATTTTTCAAGTTGTCAAAATTATTGGGGGGGGGGGGAGGGGGGCAAATCGATATGTTTGCCCCCAATATTTCATTCGAACTGTCTGCGCGGTGCCATAGTGTAGTGGTTTGTTCTCCGCCTTTTACGCGTAGAAGACTCAGTTTGATTCCCACCACGCGAATTTTCATCCTTCACCTGTTCATCAATAGCGATTTTTCCACATTGCTGCTCCATACCGAGGGGTGAAATATAGACCTGGTGGAAACTGGGGGTAATACCGTACATGTAATGATTACAGGGCCATTACAGGGCCATCCTGGGAGAGCAGTCTTTATCAATGATGAAGCTACCCTGGGCAAAGAGTACATTGTTGTGTTGTTGATGTACCTCCAAATTGAAGAGATTCCGAAAGGATTGAACCAAACGTGGGTGCTTGAGATTATACCACGCAAACACTTCAGCGTATCGGCTCCACTGAATTTTCATCCAAAGCGATAATTATGTCAGAGCTATTTGATGCTCGAAATAATTACTGAAGCGCAACAATCCAAGATTAATAACACTAAAATGTTATAATCTCACCAACCAGGGATAAATTTGTTTGGATGTGCTGGATAGACTATATGCCTAGCATAAATAAACACGATGGTAGTATATAGTGCTATATGGTTGAGAGTGTGTCCACTCTGAAGGAGATTTCCCGAATTCCAGGATATCTGACCTTTCCCAGGTAAATTCCAGGAAATGAAAAAAACTCCAGGAAATCCCGGGAAATTAAAAAAAATAGGATGAGGTACACAAATTAGAATAATAAAATTGCCTAAAATGGAAAAACAATATTACATTTGCTATTTCAATTCCCTGGTACTCGCTGTATCATGTATATTGGCTATGTGTACACACTCACACGCCCGCATATAGTAAAGTTCACTCAATTCACTTGTGAAGTTGCCTGTCTAATTATTGTCTTATAGCGTGTTTGCTGCTGTTTATGTCTTTGGTCATGCATTGGGACACCACAGACTTGTCAGTTATTCAGCATAATTAGTTCGGAAACTATAAAAACAACAAGAAAAGTGAGGGTTCCAGGAAATGCCGGGAAATTTGGGATTCAATTCAGTGAAATAATTTTTGAGTTGTGGAAACACTGGACTCAGGTTAGACATATATCACTACCAGTGTTGATGTTGTCAATGAGTTGAATGGTTGTATCATGGCACTACTATAACTCCATGGTTGGCCAGCAGAAGGGTTTTAGCATATGTTCCTGACAGAAGGGCCTGAACACTAAATTATCTCGAACTTGAAAACCATTTCTTTTCATATCAAAGTAGGGTGATATTGTTAGGTCCTTCTAACAGTCTGTTAAGTGCAAATATCAAATAGGGCGATATTTGTCAAATAAGAATATAAATACCGTTATTGCCCTTCTGGTAGGAACATATGCTCATGCCCTTCTGCTAGATTTAAAGGTATATGGTGTCGCTTGTCTGACAGAAGGGCCCTAGCAAATATTTCCTGCAGAAGGGCCTTAACAGTAAATTTGCTCAGATTTGAGAAATATTGACTTATTTGGTATTTGCATTTAACAGACTGAGAGAAGGATCTAAAAATATCGCACTACTTTGATTTCAAGTGAAAAGAGCTGACGGTTTTCAAGTTAGAGAAAATTTATTGTTAAGGTCCTTCTCCCAGGAACATTTGCAAAGGCCCTACTACTGGAAAAGCGAGCTCCTCAAGTACTAACAATAATTGATTCCAGCTTTGATAACCTTCTGAATTCTCCCTGCAAAAAGCCTGATAAAAATGTATATTTCAAAGCACTAATTTCCAACATTCGGTTGTTTTAAGTAGGAAACCTTATCCACAAAAGCAGAAAGGGAAGAAAGAAACTCGAAAGAAACTCGAATGAAACTCTTTATAAAGGGATAAACTAAAACTCTTAACTTGAAAACATAGGCTAACATTGTGGAGCTTCATTGAAAATAATTAGATAAACAAATACCATAGAATACACAATTTTGGAAGTTATGCTGCTACTGGCAAGGTATGAATGAATGTCTTTCACTGAGGTGGATTATAAAATATCCTAGATCTACACACAATAAACCTTTGGGAGGAAATGGACATGGTGAATCCGGTCAACCCGAGTACTCGTACATTTTCTCTTTTTTAAAAGCACTAATAATCATGTAGCATGTAGGATTATGTAGTTCACATTTTTTAAACTGTGGTCATTGTTCCCCTTTAATTCTCTGCTCTACAACGCTATCTAATACTCATTTTGTGAGACTTTTAGCTACAAATTCGAACCAGTGGCAAACAAATGGCACATTAATAGGGCAAGACAGATCTCAGAAAAAATGAGGAGGAGCAAGAGAAGGGAGGATGAGAAATAGATGAATAAGAAAGAAAAGAACAAGAAAAGGAGAAACGAGAAGAAGGGGGAAAGTAGGAGGAGGGGAAGAAAAGGAAGAGGGAGAAACAGAAGAGGACAAAGAAGAAGACAATGAAGTAAAAAGAAGGGAAGGTGGAAGAAAGAAAACCCCAAAACGACCTCAAGAAGCGCATCGTTGGTTTGATACGACGTAGTTCTTGGTGAATGTAGGTGGCGTCGATTTTAGAACAAGGCCACGCGGCGGAGAATCAGTCAGATTGTTATCAATAACATCTTACCTCTCACGTCGCTTTCAAACGTCCCAAGCAAACTCGTGGGCCTGCACTTATACTTCCTATTTCATAAACGTTGTTTTGATGTTATATCAGAATGTGTGAACATAAAGAACAGGTAGGCCTATATATGTTTATGTGTATGTAACCAAAAACAATGTATGGCTATGTATAGGTGTATACACGTATATAAGCTATTTATAAACACCATCGTGAGAATCCAGAGACATAACACCCCTCGAACGCCACTCTTCGTCACTGTGTCTTATTATGCAGGCACAGTAAAAATTGTAATGATCGCAGTTACATAATAGGTATCTATTTAACTTTTATTTCTATATTAATACCTAGTATTGGCAAGAACTAATGGTAGTTGGCTAAAAAATAACGCATTGATGGTAATTTCTTGTGGGTGGCCCCCGTCTTAAACCCAAGTCCACAATGTTCTAAATGTCTGACGTAGGCCTACTTAAATATAGGGGCAAAATGTGTAAATAATACACCAATGTGAATGACTGGTAGACTATTATGTTCCAAAATATTAGTGGTTTGATGAAGAGTGTAGACTGGCTTGGGTTGATGCACACCTTGGAAATAAAGCTTAGAAATTCAGAACAGATACTATCTAACAAGCAGAAAAGGAGGTGCGAATTTTGGTTGACAGGGGCGGAATTCCTCTGCGCGGAGGAGGGGGGGGGGGTACCCAGTGCACACCTGCCCATGCCCTCGATGACACGTAATTTTCTTTCACGAGATGCACCAAAGTTTATCAATAATGTGGTACCAATCAATCCGGAATGAATGTTAATTTTCATGTCGATGAACATGTAGTTTTCAACGGAAGATATAGGGCAATCAGAAAAGTTTATCGTGTTACAAATATATTGTCTAAACTTTGGAAACCAATAACTATATTACAGAGGCTCTTGCTTCCAGAAGGATACATTTAAAACAGTCTTCTGTTTGGAATAGATACGACTCCTCCGTCAAACTATATATTCCGAGCAATACGGACAAATGAATTTGTTGCACGAATATTCGAACGATATTAATAAAAATTACGTTTGAATACGATCACACGATAAATGATCACATTTCCGTTTTGACATCATATCAACAACATAATCATTACTAGAAGTAAAATCCATTCAACAATGTATTTGATTTACTGACAAGATATAATTATTACCATCGTTTACATTAAAATCACTTTGTCACTGCTGTCGTTCTATTACCACTACCACCACAACTACTACTATTACTACTACTACTACTACTGCTACTACTACTACTACTACTACTACTACTACTACTGCTACTACTACTCTTACTACTACTACTACTACATTACTACTACTACTACTGCTACTACTACTGCTACCACTACTACTACCACTACTACTTCTACTACTACTACTACTACTACTACTACTCTTCTACTACTACTACTACATTACTACTACTACTACTACTACTACTACTACTACTACTACTACTACTACTAGCTACTACCACTACTACTACACATATCTACTACTTCAGTAGTAGTAGTGCTTGTAGTAGGTAGTACTAAGTAATACTACCACAACTTCTATTTCTACTACATATACATATATATTACACATAGTCCGGTCATGTCGATCAATATCGTTCTGCACAAAACTTGCCTTATCGAATACAGACGCCCATAACTTTATCTGCGTGGGAAAGACCCATGTTTGCGAACATGAAATTGATATTGAATGCAGTTTTTACTTGCATTCAGTGGAAATATTACGTTTCGTACCCGACTATTCAGAAATGAAGCTTGACATGCTGCGCAATTGTGTTAATGTAAACAAATCTGCTTCGTCACTATTGGGGGGATTCAGTGTATGCATTTTGATAATCAAAGTATAAGCACAAAATGGTTCAAAATAGCGTACATACCTCATTCAGCTCGACAGTGATCACACCTTCTTTGTTCTTGCTGCCATGTAGCTGGGTGGCATGGAGCTTCGACTTGGAAGTCGATTTCTTGAATTTCAGATTTTTGTAGTTGCCGCCCGTTCCGTGACTACTTCCCGTCACCTGATTCATATTTGGCGCCAAAAATCGGAACTCGCAGACGACGCACCGACGATCAAAATTATCAATTTGCGCTCAAATTTGACGAGCTTCACAGGGGTGTACTATATTACACTCAGTATTAGCGCAGCCGGCATTCACATCCAGAATATGAGACGGAAATCGTGCTGAATACCGCGTTTTCACTTGAAATTGGCTTTTTCACATGAGAAATTAAACTGCATGATATCCAGTAAAAGGAACGATTTCACATTCGTAGGATTCCGCGTAGACTAACACGAAAAAAAAAACTTAAACTCACTGGCCCCCGACACACACTACGTGAGTATATTCACTCAACGCTAGCTTTTACGACAGCCATATACCATTAGAATGCTAACTTAGATGCCAGCACCACCACACACAGATAGGATTCTCCGTAAAATTATTTCATTATCGATAAATTACACACACTCGGCGGTTGTTTTTGCTAATGTATTTTTCACATCATTGAAACTCTAGATCAAGATAAACCAGTGATGATTGAGATTTCAACTGAAGAAGAAACTCCGGGTTGATAATTATGATCTTATCAGCTCAAACACAATATATCAACTTCACATCAATATTATTTGTGGCTCAACAAGACAGATTCCAATTAGAGACGCGAAATTAGATATCTTATTCACCGTTGAAATATATTTCCCACATGGTACTCCACTCAGTCGATCCTAACAACATTCCACCTAGAATGGTTGCCACACCTGTAGCTCCAATGGTGATTCTTAAGACGATCGTACACATCCAAAATGTTCAACTTAATAGAATAATAGACCTTCAGATTTCAGTGAATATCTTTGTTGATTTGAAAACAGAATTTTCTTGCATAACAGATTACGAGAACAACGAAGTTAAATCCATTTCGTCGCCTGTTGATTCTGTTGCGCTTCTTGGTTTGATGATTATCCAAGCATCTTGCATCACGACTTCTATAACATACATCCTTGATCGAACACAGACAAGGAAAGTGATACTAAAATGAAGCAACTATACGTAAAACCTTTGGAGGGGAATTCTTCACGAATGCACAAGAGTATAGCGAGTTCAGAAATCTTTTGTAAAGGAAGCAACCTACAGTAGTACACTATCTCAAGGTCCTGAGATTTGTATTTTACAATAGTTCATTTTTAAACATCGACCTTCTTAAACTGTAATCGATACTATGATAAAAAACAACATTATATAACGACCGAAATATGATAATATCAAACGTCATCTGTTAGACTTGTGGGTCGTGGTATTGCCAACTTCAAAAATATTATACCGGCAGACAATATTCCTAATAACAGTCCCGCGTGGTTTGGTTTGTTGTTATGCCGTACAATGGAATTATGCTGCACTGTTGACCATGCATAATGCTTCTCACGGAAGAAAACCTTGCAATCTAGTTTTCTTCACCGCTGGACGCAGGGTCTGCTACAGAATCACAGGGAATCACTCTTAATTAGCACCACGCTAAGTTGTTATTAGGCCTGCACTTTAACCTGAAGTCCGATCGTCTAGTAGGCCTATAAATTTCTTCGTTTTGAGCTCTCAACTCGAGTATTAACTTGGAATCCAGCAATAATTGCTCAGGTCAGGATATTGTGCTTCCTTCAGTCGTTTTATTGAGTCTTTGCAAACGACAGGTATATTAATACACGTGACACTTGACGTAGATTATCTGACCGGCTAGGTTGTTAGTCTGATTCGACAAAAATAGCATGAACATTGGGAATTAACAACTTGTGTTTCAACCTGCGTGAAATAATTTCAAAATGAAAATGTCCAATTTTACTTCTCTTTCTCACAGGCAACGAGCCAGACTGAATACTCGTAGCAGTCTTCCATGTATCAAATATTCATATTCAAAACAAAAGTATGATACGAGGCTATTGTTGTACAAAGAACTGCTCGCATTTGTAAACGCTAACCGAATTTTCGCAGTCAAACGAGAAAATATATTGAAATTGAATTCGTCTGGCTTGGAAGAACGGAAAATCTTCCAGCGTTAGAATCGGTTTTCATATGATGTTAAGCATCTCATAGTTGAATCCCCTCCACAAGAATGTAAAGGTGTGGTGTACTCTAAGTGTACAACTCGATTACAAAACCAAGTTATTTAATAAAGCATATCGGCCTAATACAACACACTGCGTTGCTCGTGCTATTCAAGTAATCGGGCCGTTTAATGGTGATACGACAACCGGCTTCAGTGATTGAAACTGAATCAATGGTATACAGTTGTGGAAGAGTGAAGTATTCCTCCTTATTTTGTCACAAACTGAAGCAAACCGTCGCTATTGTATAACTCACACAGAAAGATCCACTGTGAAGGTTTCTTTTCCGGCAAGGAAATTACCCCATTCCCCTCACACTAGCCTCGAAACCCCGAATATTTGCAAATGTAACATCACCCATTTCATAACAATTTGACTAGTAAATCACATAATAAACCGGAGTTTTTTTAGTTTATCTATCAGTATTGACAAACTTTTCGATTATCAACTCCTGAAACAAGTCAAATTTGTACCAGCCAAGAGATGACGAAACCTTTATCGTCGTTGCAAAATCAGTCAATGGAAGTGACGTCACTGAAGGAAGAAAAAAACACGTTGTCGATCTGTTTGTTACTTTTGTACACGTTTGATTTCAGAATCGACGAAGTGATTAAAGTTGTATCATATCACACAAGTAGCACCTCGATATCACGACGAAGAGATGAATGAGTAGAGGTCATTGACCTCAATCAACATCGACGTTTGTCGTGCGACCAATTTCCAAATCCAAGGTACTTTTCATACATCCTTCACAGATTTAATTATCTGACCAGTTTTTGAACTTGCAGGTTTATATTTCCGTATTATATTTCCAGATGGGGTGTCAATCCGTGAAGTGATAGCACTTGAAGTTCGTTGAGAGCGGTGAATAATGAATTTTGATCGGTGACAAGGCAGCGGCTTCGAGGACAAACCCACGCCGGAGGAAGCGGGTCAGACGGCAGCCGCGTTTCTGGTAAACGAGAACAACTCGGGCTGGATGACTTTTAACGTTGTGTAACTCTTCCCGCTACAAGCAAGAAATCTTTATTGGCTGTCATTTACCTCGTTAAATCCGTGAGAGTTAAGATCTGAGATTTCACCTAAAATATTCCACAAGGACTATAGCTGCAAAAATTGCTGGTTTTAGTCACATGAAAACCAAGAAGTTATCAAGCTGCCGAATTGTTACCATGTGCATAATCCCGTTTCGACCCTCGTCCAGGTTTTGGTTGTCTTTCCCACGTAAACGTGATTTAGTTTCACTGAGTTTCCACGTATTCTAATTCGAGTAAAAATCGAGAGCACGGCAAGAGATCTTTATGTCAGCTTGATTACGCCCGAAGCAAAGTGAGATTTGATCGAGAAAATACAGACGTAATTAGTGCATACAGTATGTCTGTATGTCTCCCGAACGGCCGTTGCTTGCTGCTGCGTTTGGAATCCCGCGGGGTGTAGTAGGTTTGTGTAGAAAACCCTACCTCCAGACTGGTATCCCGTATCGTCAACATCAATTCATTTATGACTTACAGTGTATGGCGGTAGTAGCCGACCATAGTAGCGAGATGTGAGTTTTGCCTGGGTCGCAGCTGTTGCAGGCCTGGTGGTATGCTAGGGCTCTTAGTTCATCTACGTGGAATACATTGGACGCAAAGGCGGCGGGGAGTGATCGGGGGTAGATGTAGAGATAGTGGACTAATAAAATGTGTGGTTACTTTATTTGTCACCTGCGTTGGAGTTAATGCCCCGCCGAGCGTGAAGCTAGCCGACGACACTGAATGATGTTAGTTCACAGGCTTAAGTGCTTCCGGTCAAACGAATATTGTTAGGGGGAATACATTGATGGCTCAAGGATAGTTTTAACGCCCAATTCGATTTAAAACTTGTGGAGAAATGTTTTTGTTATGAAAATGATGTATGAATTGAATCCTTTATTTCCTATTTTGCATCGTATTATCATGTTAAGGGTGATAAATTGTGGTAGAGTTTTTGAAAGGTAGTTACTGTAAGCAGTGGTCAATTTGAAAACATATTTTTATGCAAGAAAGACAGAATTATTGTGTATTCATAAGAACATGTGATGTGATATCCATTTAAAATTGAAGCTGTTTATTACTGCAGTAAATTTAATCTAAAAATTTTAATTAAATACGAAACGAAATTTTGACATGTTTCTATTTTAACAAATATTCACCGACAATGAATAGCTGCTGTTGACTGCAAATATATCCTAAGAAAAAAGTTCGTATTATTAAGGTTCCTTTTAAAACCATTTTGTTGCGATAACAGCAGCATTTCCGTACAGCCAGTTGCGGTCTTTTTTGCGGATGGTTGTTAGATGCATTTGAGGTACTTGAAACTTGAGTCCAAGCAGTATGGTGGTTATAAATATCATTTCTACACCAAAATGGATGTCGCCATTTGAGACATGTGATTTTTTGAAGAAGTTTTTCTTGGAGTGTTTGCCCTAAGCTTCTCATGGTGAATAAAGCTAACACTATCCCAGGCATGAGGCACTGACCCGCTCCCTGTTGAAATTCACATGATCATAAACGTTAATCCAATAAATAGAATACTGGATTAGTGAAGATTACTTGGTATCCCTTGGTATCAGTACTGACCTACTGTCTGTAATGGTCGGCACGATATATAGCATGGAATCCATAGCAACGGTTGCAGTCTTCTTTACGCCTGAACAGCAGAGGGCGTCATAGTTACTTAAGCTGGCCGTTGGCTCGTATTCATGAAAGAGAGACCCTTTTCTGTTTTGTACAATCATGTATGCATGGGCGCAAATCCAGGGGGGACAGGGGGACATGTCCCCCCCCCCACGATTTTGAAGGTGGGGGACACAATATCAAATGTCCCCCCCCCCCCCACGATTTGGAGTTTTCGGCGACTGGCGTGACCGGGAAAAATTTTCACATGTGATGTCCCCCCCCCCCGCATTTCAAAATGGATTTGCGCCACTGCATGTATGTAGTCGTGTTGATATAAGTTATGCAGTAGTTTAACACTGAACAATATGACTTATTGTAAAGGAACAACAGGACTTAATTGTGATCATTTAACAGTTCATTACTTGACATTACGCAGCTTATTTTTTCCTTTGCATTGAAATAAACATTTTTTTTCGAATTTCCCGACATTTCCTTCATTCTACAGATAAAACAACATTATCAATTTAACAAAACTACAAGTTAAACCAATACAATCTGTAGCAATTCTCACAAAATTTCAACAATCAATGTAGATCATGCTGCATTGTAAGTCTAGTATTTT
>JZLH01S0049895.1:0-14031 GCA_001188425.1 Eucidaris tribuloides
GGCACCTGATGAAGGAAAATAGAATACGAAAAAAGTCGGTCTCTCGGGCCTTCGGTCTCGCGGACGGACCCCGGCGCGAATCGCCGTGAAAATCCTAGGAGTTTGTTTTTAGGGGAATTCCATTGAGAAAATGCTGGTCAACAGTACATTTCCTGAAGATCATCAATTGAGAAATAATTTTTTTATCACAGAATGTTGGCTCCAATCTTCCCTCATTAATCTCCGATTTTTAACGAATTTTCAAAGTTCATACTTTTAACATTATTCCCTATGGGGCTTGAATTATATGTGTGCGACCTATAGCGTGTCTAAAAAATGAACAAGTGAAAAGCGCCCTCTTTGGCAATTACTTGAAGGGAGATCGTTTCATTACCTGATGATGCGAGGAAAAAATATAATTATTTTCTTGTGAGCATCAGATTTGGTCGATGGTTTTTCGAACTGGGTTAGTTGTCCACGTCTACTTCTTTCCCATTTCGGTTTTTATGTAGTTTATGTACGTAGCTTTATGTAGAGTTCAAACATGGTAAGCGATGTGCTACCCGAAGATCTTGGAGCGAATCCCACTTCAGGGAGCTTAAGAGTCATCCAAACCGTGCAAGTCTTCCCCATAATAGAGGTGCACTTTTCCATCCCCGCTGCTCGAGTACCCAGCTGCACATGCCTTCGGTTGGCTGCTTGTTTTAGGCGCCGAATCGCTACGAAAGTGTCGTCTGACCAATAAACGAAGGTGAGCTCGTACTTCTTCTGATCCCGCGCAAAACAGAAGAAATATGACGAGCCCCTGGAATGAGTTCGTTATCCAGAACAAAGCCTGGAAAGCCACAGCGGCGTTGCCAATTGCCAGAAAACCAAAGATCCAAGTCAGACCGAGAAGTGTGGACACGGTGATAGCACTCTTTACCCGATATTTTATCCTAAGCAGATAAAAATAGCATTTATATTGTTTTCATCTTATATTTGAACGATTTCAATGGCTCAATCACGATAAACAAATAATTGCCACAACGAAGAATTGGAAGGGAAAAGAGGACAATGAGGGAAAAGGGAGAGAAGAAGAAGAAGAGAGAAGTAGAGGAGGACGAAGAAGGAAGAAGAAGAGCAAGAAGAGAAGAAGAAGCAATAGAAGCAAGAGAAGAAGAAGAAGAAGAAGAAGAAGAAGAAGTAAGCAGAATGATGAAGATAATACTTTTCTGATTCCGGGGGGAATCCATTTCATAAACCATTTCATAATTCACAAAAGTAATATCTTTTATTCCCTGATTGCAATGGATCAGCTGAAATGATAGATATCGAACCTGGCTGCGGTTATCATCAAGTTAATTACCAGCGATCACACGCTACCAACATAAATTTATTATTTATTCAAACAAATCCCTACCACGGCATCTCCTTACTCTAATATCCTCTTAACTCTTATCTAAGATCCCCCACCCCACACCCTTCCCATCTCTTCACGAACAGGCGACCTGAGCACCTGTAAAGTAAACAGGGCGGCCTTACAGAAATAAAATAACATTTTACGCAACCTGTGCAATAGTTGAAGATGCAGGTGGCTGGTTTGAGGGCGCTCTTTGCGCTGGCAGCTTCTTAACGACCAGGATGGCTATGATGAAGTTGGCTACCAATACACCCGCCACTGGTAACAAGACTGCATAGTGAAACACATCAGATCCGGGTTTGATGAAACAGCTGTGGAAAATAACAAATTGCAGCAACAGGTGGTATCATTCTGGTCACTGTTTTGCCTTTTTTCAATCAAACCATTCTATAGGTCACGAATTATGAATTTGATACTTGAAAAAAAAATGTACACGTCTTTTAATTATAAGCTTTACATTATGAGACATCTTTGTTTTAATTAACATGGCTTCTCTTTAATTTTGTAATTATTTGTTTTATTTATTCCGTGCGTTATTCATTTATTTATTCTGCTATTTTGATAGTCTCATATACTTAGATATATATTGTGTGATATTATCCTGCATTTCTATCATTTCATCTTTGCACCAATCCCTGAGTTTCAGAAATCTGTCCAAGTTGATGTTTATAATAATAGTTTCCATTGAAGGGGCTCCACCTGTGTGCATAGGCGTATGAGACGGGGGAGCAGTGACCCCCCCCCAAAAAAAAAAAAAAAAAATCAAACCTAAAATTCGGACGAAAGCGATGGAACAATTCGGGCAAAATAAACACCAAAATCTGTAAAAAAAATTGGACAAGCTTGTGAAAAAAGAACTACGTTTTAATTTTCAAATCAAAATTTGACTGAAAACAAAACCCCGTTTTGTTTTAAATAGCTAACTACTATCCTATTTTTGTTGTTTGAAAGAAGCTGCCGGAATTTTCCTCAAACTCCTGCTTCAAGCAGTTTCTGCACAAAATGTCAACATTTTTGGCCGGCTCCACGCGCATTTTTCTATCTAAAAGTTTGGAAAATTGCAAATTATGTAGGGGCCTATGTTTAGTGGTATTCCTATGTAAAATAGTTTTGTAGTGCTTTGCACTGATATTTTTAAAACATAGTTGGGCATTACTTTTTATAAAGTTTTTAGGTTGTGAAAATCATTAAGGGAGGGGGGGGGGGTCAAAATGATATGTCTTGCCTCCCTGCTCATTCATTCTAAATCTTATCACCTGCTTATTATGAAACATTACAAATTACAAGTCAGTGAAATAGCGGATTCATTTGTCACTACGGTAAAATGGGCAAAAATTGTAGGCCTATATTTGTGAAAGTGAAAATCTCCCGATGATGTTTATACTTAGGTCTATTCGGTCATTTTACAACTTCTTTAGTAATATCACCTCTTATATTTTACTTCAACGTTATATGATCTTCAAAGCACATTTATCAAAGGCAATACGCCAGTTTCCTACTATGACATGAGGTCTCCTGGCAGCAATTTTCATCACTACACTCTGCTCGCAGGGGTATTCCTTTCAAGCCCTCCCCTCATTTTCGTTTAAACCATTAAAGATTCGTCTAATTAGCCAAAATTGCGAATTAAAAGTCAGTAAAATACCAATTCATCTCGCACTACACCTATAAGGGAAAAATACTGTACTTTTTTAAGGTGAAACTGCAAAATTTTCTTCCCCAAATTAAGTTTATGTTTAGGACTATTCAGTTATTTCACAAAATTAGTATATCATTTATACTATCATTTATACTATACATTTATATCATTTCACAAAATTAGTATATCATTTATAATCACAAAATTAGTATATCATTAGTAATAAAAATTAGTATATCAAAATTAGTATATCATATAAATATCATTTGTTATTTTTCTGCAATATGAATAATTGACCTTTTCATGTACATTTAAAAAAAGACTAAACAAGGGTACACTCGCAGCCACTTTATTAACACATTCTGCAGGGAGCCTGCAGGGATCCCCTTTCACCCCCCCCCCCCCCCCGTAGCACATATCTAAAAGAAAAGAAGAATGAATATTCGGGCATTAATCACATATTCAGGGCAAAAAAAAAGTTGTGCCCCCCTATAACGAAAAGGTCCCATACGCATATGTCTGTGTGCTTTCATTATCATGATTACCCTCTTTATTTCGCACGCTACGCTTGCGTACAGGATTATTAGCACTTTTGGTGAGTAATAGAGCTCAGGTCATAGCTATACTTCATATCATAGAGATGTTTGGACCTATATGCTACCTGCAGTAAGCCCTGTATACATACCATACGTTCGTCTCTATACGTATCACCACAAAAAATACGAATCGTTAAAGGCTCTAGACTGTTAAACAATGTATATTTCCTGCAAAAAATACTATTTTTACTGGTACGTGAACAGCAGAGGACCAATATCTATACCAGCAATATGATATAAGCAAGAAACACAATCTGTACACTTACTAATTCTCAGACATGTAGTCTTCGTGTCTAACTGCACATGATACGACCACAAGTACTGCGGGTATTCCTGGAAAAAAAATAGAAAAACTACCATATTTTAACTGATACATGTGAATTGCCGAGATCAATCTGCAGATTGAATATTTTAGAGTGTAGCTGGCAAAGAAGGTTAAACGATTTTTGTATTAGATTTTGTTTCATAACTGCAATCTTAATTCTTTTTTTATCGTTTTGAGGGCATAGCTTCGTTAGTTTTTTTTATTTCAAATTATTTGGTTCTTGCGGATCAAATTGCACCTTATCCAGCCATTTCACTTCAATTACCAAATTAGAGTAAGGTGGGCATAAATATACACCTGCATAAAAATAGACTTGGACTCTGTATCATCTTAAACATAATTTCTTCGAAAATTGGACGCTAATTATAAGTCTGTATTTTGCAAGTCTTTCTATGTACTTACATTTAAATTTATTATCAGAATTAATTTGTTGTTTCGAGTGATTTATATTATAACAAGCTCGCTTCCTATTGGATCGGTTTTTTTTCCATTACACATTATTCTATATTATTATCTAAAAAAAAGAAAAACACGCATAATCCGTATCCCTATTTACAGTAATGTGTATTGTTTAGTTTGTTTCATATCTTCGTATAGGCCTAATATGTAACAAAAAGATAAGTAATATGTTGTTTTATTACTTTGCGCTGGAAGCAAATTATAGTACAAGTCATATCACATATCGTCTACCAGTCTTCAGCGCTATGAAACTTTGTATATAGTATTTATAGCTATATAGATAACCAATATATATTAATTTACTTATCTTTTTTTAATCAAAATACGAATATCACAACATATATAAACCAATAAAATAAAGATGTAACATACACAATCCAGGTCAGATACAGCACAGTAAAACACCGAACATTATAATCATGATTAAAACATAAGAAAGTACGCACACATATTGATGACACAAAACAGATAATTACTGAATTGGTCATCATCATATTGCACTGCCCAAACGTAAATTATTTGAGTGACTGACTGAGTGTTTTACATGTGTGTATGTGTGTGTGTGTGTGTGTGGGTGTGTGTGTGTGTGTGTGTGTGTGCTGTGTGTGTGTGTGTGTGTGTGTGTGTGTATGTGTCTGTCAGTGTGTGTGTGTGTGTGGGGGGGGGAGGGTATGTGTATTTGAATGCACATGTGATTGTATGTATTATAATCATTAGCGATTGTTGAATGTTGTATTATACAATTGATGCACTGGTTGCGAGTGTGTTAGGGCAGGAGCAGTGCACGAGCAGTGCATCAATTGTTTTAGAAGACGGGTCGGCAATACAGCCTGAAAATATGGGACAAAAATTAGACCCTAGGCCTAGTACAGGCGAGTACTCGACCGTAAGCTAGCTAGATCAAGCTCTAGTCTACCCTGCGACTACATACAAACGAGTACGGACTTTTTCAATTTGACTGCAGATATATCGGCGCGGGGAATATCGTCAGGTATTGATCATGTGTTATCAATTGGACAGTCACGTTAGGAGAATTAAATGCAAGTCCCACGCCTGTCAATAGACCAATCACATTGTGTCATTCTTAAACCCGTCTCATAATATGTAATGTTTTCTTATATTGTTTGTGTCATTTTATGATTTCGTTGATGGAAAATAAAAACTCAGGGTGAACTTGAACATTTCAACGTACCCCATGCCATTGCAGCAGCTCTCAGCAGAAACGTCTTGAAGCGTCCCGCATCAAACACGCGTACCAACATCTGATACATGTTAATGGCTTCCACACACATCCATGCCATTGACGTCAACAGAAAATAGTGCAAAAGGGCAGCCACTAGTTTGCAGCACACCATACACTGCTTGGCATAGTCGATCCCAGATAGGAAAATGACGTAGAGGCAAAGGAGCGAAATGCTGAACTGGATTAGAATTCGTCTTGGCCGGGAGGAACGGAGAGATCTGTGGATTTAAAATAAATGTACAGACAAATCAACTCTTTGAAGAGAAATGATATTTAGAACCAAAAATAACAAAGTGGCTCTCTTAGATTATCAAGGAAAAAAAGCTTGTGACAAGAATGAATTTGAGATAGTATTTTGTTAAAGTGGAAACGACAGTGGTTTCTGGCGATCCCGGGTTCGAATCCTGTCGCAGCGTCTATTTCTATGGGTAAGACACTTCCCATTTCCCGTAAAACACTTTTACGGGAAATGGCTGGCAACTCGCTGTCAGGGATTCCACAGTAATTATTTACGGTTTACTGCAATTTTCACCGGTCTTCAGCGTAAAACGCTTATTTTTAAAGGATTTTCACCGTAAACTTGGGAAATTACATTGAAAAAACCGTAATTGTTTTTACGATTTCCCCGTAAAAATACGGTCATTTTTTACAGTGCTGAAGTGACAGAGATAAAAGAGATAAAAAATAAGAGACTGAGATGATATACAGTGTGTATCAAAAAAAAGTAGACACTTAGAAAAAAAATTATTACACAAAAATTTCATGATCTTGAGAATATTTTTTGATATGAATATGTTACCTTGGATCTAAGCTATCTGATGACACTGTTGGTATTGACAGTATTTCACGCATGAGTGAGCACAACCTTCTTTTGTCCAAACGGCCAAAAATGCACTTGCGCACAGAATTGTGTTCTTATAATCAATGTTTAATGCTTCACAGACCAGTGCTGCAGAAATTCTCAACTGATGGGCCCAATATTGAATTCTCAGCTTGCTCAGAGAAGATCTAATATCAATTCTGTGACAAGAAAGACAAAAATGAAGGAATGATTCAGATACACCCTCCTAAAAAGAAGAAAATGCAATTTTTTCTTGTCAGTTCACAGTTCATCTCGCAAACATCACATTTTCTTCTTTTTTTAGTGGGTGTATCTGAATCATTCCTTCATTTTTGTCTTTCTTGACACAGAATTGATATATGCTCTTCTCTTAGCATACTGAAGATTCAATTCTTGTGCACATCAGTTAAAATCTTCTGCAGCATCGGTCTGCAAGGCATTAAACATTGACTATAAGAACACAATTCTGTGCGCAAATGCATTTTTGACGAGTGGACAAAAGTGGGCTGTGCTCACTCATGCGTAAAATACTTTCAATACCAACACTGTCATCAAATAGATTAGATCCAAGGTACAATATTGATATAAAGAATTAATCTCAAAATCATGAATTTTTTTTATTTAATTTTTTTTTCTAAGTGTCTACTTTTTTTTGATACACACTGTACAGCAGTGTTTAAAGTGATAGGCTAACATTGTGGAGCTTCAATTTAAAAAATTGTCAAACTTTGATATCTGAGCTACATAGTAGTGTTCAAATGGACAAATAAACAACATAGAATACAAAAGTTTGGAAAGTTACACTGCCAATGGCAAGTTATACATGAATAAACAATAAAACTCGGGGCGAGTTTTATTAACCTGGGTGTACACACAGTAAGTCTATGGGAGGAAATGGGCAAGTGAATCTGGTCAACTTACGATTTTCACTTGTTTAAAGCACTAAATAATCATTTTAAAATACAATTTTTTTCAGGGCTTCATTTTTAGACCTCATCAAAGACACTGGTAGCATGGAGAATCATGTGGCTCAGATTTATTTAACTGTGGTAAATGATCGCCAATACCTTTAAGATGAACATTGAGAATGCACGAGAAGAAAGGTAGTAGAGGAACAATGTTAAGGTTCCGTGACAATTTTATAGGGATTAAGGTTTGAAAGTGGTTTTGGATCGTCTGAAGGGTACTTAACAAATTTGGCGTGGGTAACCCTCTTCAAAATTTCGGCAATTTTTGACTAGGGTCAAAATGGGTCCTACAGGGGTCAAAATTGAAAAATGGTCCAATTGGTTTGAATCATACACCAATTTACTCGTCTTGTCAAGCAGAATCCACAAAGTATAGTTTGACCTATGTTTGACCATCTGTTAAGCCACTGTGATCACAAATGTGGAAAGGTCAATGCACTTTGACCCCTGCCAAAAAATGCCGACATCTTAAAGAGGGTTACGCACGCCACATTTATATAGTACCCGTCAGACAATCCAAAACCACTTTTAAACCTTGCCCCTGTGAAAGTGTCAAGGAACCTTAACATTGTTCCTCTACTAAGGGGAAGACGGCCCAACAATGTATTCTATTGTGAAAGACATGATTTATTAACTTATTTCGAGTTTGGGAGTCAAAATCAGATTTAGGGCAGGAACGAGGAGACTCCGCCCCCCCCCCCTCCGCCCCCCCCCCTCTTCCTCCGCTCCTTCCCACAATACTGGGGAACCACGGACGTTTGTGATAACTTTAATTTAACATACCTGAACGATAAGATGATGATCAACGTTATTATCAGTGAAACCATGGACACTGCACATCCTACCTGGCTCAAGATAGTAAGAGCCTTGATCTGAGGTTTGTCAACCTGCCAGTTAACAAAAAAAAAAAAAAATACAACATGCAGAATTATATAGGTAGTAACATCAGCATGAAACAGACTTTGAGGCAACATGGTAGAATGATTAATCATGAAGCTCGGTTTTTTTTTAATGGAAACATTGTCATCCGATGCCTTTAACTCTTAACATGCCAGGGGATTCAAATCTCTGTGGACTTTATGTGTATTATTTGTTGCAGATCTGCGACTTTGACACGCTAAGAGTAACAATAAAATTGAGACTCACTGGACCCAGGAGTACTGCAAAAGTCGTCAAATGATTGCATCTGCAGACAGGTTGGTTTGGTTTGGCCAAGCAGCATCCTTCCTTAGACCAGTCGTTCACATCAAAATCCCAATAAACACACATGTAGTTTATCTGCTCTGATTCCACATTGTCATTCTGGATTAAGAGGCAAGGTTGGATGTGAGAACGATGTGTTAGTCATAATTATGCAAACAACCTAAAACATTTTTTTTTAATGTTTATACTTGGTATTGTAATAAAGCGAAATAACAAATCTTTCTTAAACTATTATTTAATATATTTGCCATAATTGTTAACATGGACTAATACTTAGAAAGTTTGTGCGGTGCAATGAAATCACATTTGCTCGGCGTTTTGTAATCCATTACGAAATCGTATTTAAATTCAAACCGTAAAAGAATTACCTACATAACGCTTGAACAAAGTATGTTATAATGAAGTATAATGAAGGAAATGTGAACAATAAGATGGAAGGAATCAATTGGAAAAGGAGATATCTGGCACAAAATTGATGATACCTGTTTGCAGGAGATCTCAAGATTACCCCCACCAAAACGAGATGAAAATAATTTGCATTGGAAAGTGATTTTTGTTGGGACAACATACCAAAGAATTTATTTGTGAATGCATTTCACGCATTGAAGAGGTTTTTAATAGTATTATATCCTGAGACAGACTGCATAATCTCAGTAAATTTTTTTTCGACGATAATGATTTGTAAAACATAAGAGTAGTAAGTTAGATTAATCTAGTAGAGGACAAACGATATTCACCAGATTTCACAAGTTTTGATTCGGAGATGCTGGATATCACTATTAAACTAAGTAATCTAAATACTGTTGGTACAATATTCAGATAGTACTCATTGGTTCACCAGTACCGAACGTGAGATTCATATTAAGCTCTATTTGTGATGATTCTCAGTCTCCTTGAATGAGGATGATGATGAATATTAAAAATACATAATCAATTACTGGCGGGACTAAGGAAAAGAAAGGGAGACAGATATATTGAGATAAGGACAGACATTCGTGAGAGGCATAGCGAAACGGGTAAATGAACAACTGACATGCATGGATAGATCCTACATCTCCTGCAAGAAGTAAAGATTGGGGACCTGGGAAAGGCATGATGATCTACGTTCTCGAAGAACATAGTAGATTTAACAAAATAGAGAACAATAAGAGTGGAATTCCACCCTCAAATCCGTTGAAATCACTCTCAAAAGAGTGATTCTTGCCACTAGTCCACTCTGGAGTTGGAGTGGTTTTCACTCTGAAAACTAAGTGATCTCTGACATCACTCCTAATCCCTATGAGGAGTTAAATTAGGGATCACTCGAGAATTGAAATACATTGAAATTTCGAGTAAAATCCAGTACAATTAGAGTGGAATAGTTGCTCTTCACTATTTTGAACGTGAATACCACTATACGTTGAGAGTAAAATGTCTTCATAACATCAAGTGTTTGTTCGTTTCACAAACTTGTTCATCAACTTCATCCGTAAAATCCAAAATTACGACGTCATCTGCGTTTGTGATATTGGCGCCATGTACCAATACCGAGTAGACCTTGCCCGTGGTATTGAAGCCAGCAAAACTACTTTTGGGCGGTGGTATGAAGATATCTCCACTCTTGTAAGTGATAAAGTTGATGAATGCCTTGGTGCTCGATTGATCTGTACAAAAAATAAAACAAACATATATTTTGTCTATGCAATTTAATGAGATTTAGTCTGTAACTTACTGTTTTCTATACAAACCGATTTACACGTATAGCCTATATCGAGTCTCCTGGATGGCAGTGGAACGATGACTGTATTATAATAAACTTCGAAACTGACAGGATCAACTGGGATAAAATGATTATACCTATCATTTATATAACAAATACATGCAGGTCTAACTTTCGAAATATCGAACACTCTACCAGGAATCCAGGACCTTCTACTGATATACAGGGTAGTCCAAAAAATGAAAGACATACATCTTTTTTTTTTACTTTGAAAGAAAAATGATTTATGTCAGTGGAGGAAACTGTTCAAGAAGAAAAAATGGTGATAAGATTTGTTAATTTGGTTGAGTACATTTAATTTAAGAGGTGTTTTGTGACGCAAAGAACGATTATAAAGTCATGAATCTTTTTACAACTAAAAGAAATCTTCAAAATAGAAGTCTTAGTTACGTGACGACTATGGCTATTGCTGAATGGTTGAAAATACGTCCCTTTGCTGCTTTTAAATTAAGCTCTGTCAGCTGACATAAATCAGTTTTCTCTCTGGCTACAAATGATGTATGCATTTCCATACAACGTGTACCCCCCCCCCCCCAAAAAAAAAAAAACTGTCCCTCTGATATACTGCTAAATTAAATCCAAGATAAAATATAATTCTGTATTTAGTGTTCAGATTTAGAAAGCCCATTTTATTTTCTAACTTGTGTGAAAATTGTATTGGTCTCGCTTTATTGGTTTTAAATACACAGTCTTTTATGTAACAGCAGTGCTTTTCTGTCCATTCCGTGCAGTGCTACATCAATGCGTCAAGCTGAATGTAAATCAAGTGGAAGGACGTGCGGGAGCGTATTAAAAGTTTACAACTGGGCATGGAAGGACAAACCATAAGTGATACACACTCCGTGAAAGCAAACACAACCATTGGAACAGAACTTTGATTGGTTTTTATTTTAAAAAGTGAATGAACAATATATTAGTGAAGCACAAGCCTTGGAATAAGGTACAATATGTCTGTGATGTGAATAATTTTTATCGAACTTGGAATAGGTAGGAAAGCACTGCTGTTGCCTTAGAACCTGTGTATTCAAAACCAATGAATCGAGACCTTTGAAATTTTCACAGAAATTACAAAATTAAGTGGCTTTTTACATATGTAAATTTCATTGAGTATTTAACTTGATTTTGGTAATTACACCAATTTCAACAATCTTGGCATCAATATTCTTCGGGGAGAAAAAATCACATCATCTGACACACAGACTGTTTCCTTTAGGGTCAACAAATAACAAGTTTCCATTTGTATGGTTCGTCTTGTATATTTATTTTTATAAGACGAGTTTAAGAATTACACAATGTAATTGGTCAGTTCAAAGACGTGGGGCGTGCATTTAATTCTCCTAACGTGCATGCCCAATTGATAACAAATGATCGATACCTTACGATATTCGCCGTGCCGAAATATCGGCAGCCAAATTGAAAAAGTCCGTACTCGTCTGCACGTAGTCGTAGGGTAGACTAGAACTTGGTCTAGCTAGCTTACGGTCGAGTGCTCGTCTTTACTAGGCCTGGGGTCTAATTTTTGTTGCATATTTTCAGGCTGTTTTGCCGACCCGTCTTATAAAACAATTGATGCACTGTTTTGTTCGTGTGTTAGGGAAGTTCCAATGCACTCGGTTTAGTCAGTGCGATCAATAACGCACTTGCCCTGAGGGCGCGTGCGTTATCACTTGCACTGACTAAACTTCGTGCACAGTCTCTACCCTCACACACTCGCTACCAGTTCATTAATATACTTGTATGAGTTGATAAAGTATCACGATAATCTTATTCAAATACTGTAAAATTTGTGGGAAAATTTTGGTTCTAAATGTTTACCAACAGAGGATGCAGAGAGTGTATACTTAATACCAGACAGCTGAAGTTACCATGGCAACAAAATAGCAAAGTTCGTTATTAATCATAGCAAAGATGCATTTCCCTTCCCCACTTACTGATTTGGGTAAATGCAGTTCCAAACACCTCTATTTTGGACCGTGTCGAATCCCCATGCTCACTCAACAAAACATTCGTGCCAGTGTTGTTCAGATGTGAAGCTCTGATAGACAAGTGAGATCCTGTGACATTTGGGAGTCGATCTATCCCGAGATATTCCGATATCAACCGTTGTTCGAAGGAACGGGCGACGCCTGGCATGTCAACTCCGAGCATGTTGAGTTGCTTCGCCTTAGGAATAATGCGATCTACAATATCCACTCTATTCACTTTGGTGGGCTAAAATAAATATCGTGATATTTTTTTTGTAAGCACGTAGAACATCAGATGGAAAATCTCTTTTCCGTCTTAAATGTATTGTTTACGTTATTCGTTTAGTTTTTAGTTCTGATTTTGTTTTACCTCCCGTAACCTTCGTATATTATATTCGCACAAAAAAATCAAATAACTTGAAAAAAATAACAAGGTGGATCGAAGTGAAGCTAAGATTTTTTTTCCGAAATCCCTTTAATTATAATCCCCTCCCCTTCAGGCCAGTCATCTCTCCTGATTGTCAACAAAACAAATTTTAATGTTGTAGACATATATAGTTTAAATTATCCTTATTATCTGTCTGATGCACCACGAAAGGATGTGGAATTAATGGCATAAGACAAAAATTATACTGCTTAAAAAAATACCTGCTAATTTGTATTTTCGTTCTTCACACCATAACTACGGTATAAGTCAGACAAAAGGTAACCGTAAAAATTCCTAATAATTTTCAAAATCAGATATGAATAATAAGTTATGTATTTTTGGAAAGAGCGATTTATCCCAAATCATTTGGTATCATATTCGTGTACTATGTGTTCACCCTTGAATGAACATGAAGCATTGTTTGCGAGGGTGCAAAAATCAATTTACCAAAAAATACAGGTATTATGAAAGAATGAATTGACTGTAGCAAAAGAAAGGCATTGCATTTACTTTGTTAAGAAGCAAGTTACACACACATACACACACACACACACACACACACACACACACACACACAACCAACACACACAATCACACACACACCACACATACACACACACACACACACACACACACACACACACATACACACAGACACACGCAAACACACACACACACAAACACGCACACACAGGAACATGCACTCAAATAGCACACGTAAAATGAGAACGAATTGAACGTTAATGAGATGCGTTGCACTCATTTTCAGAAGCAAAGTCACACATACATGCACACACGCGCTCGCACGTACACCCCATAAGGAACGCACCCACAAACGCACATAAAGAACACACAAACACACAAGGCACAAACACACTCACATTACACATCTCGTAATAAACTTTACCAGTATATCGCAAATGTTTCTTTTATTATCAAAATGGAATTTAAATTTAATCTAAATGCCATGATGAAAGTTTGGTGCATAACGTCCAATGAATACTTGTCTCAAAGACTGGTTAGTCTGCATGTGAGTTGTGTGTTGTTTGTGTGTGTTAGTGTGTGTGTGGTGTGTGTGTGTGTTGTGTGTGTGTGTGGTGTGTGTGTGTGTGTGTGTGTGTGTGTGTGATGGTGTGTGTGTGTGTGTGTGTTGTGTTGGTGTGTGTGTGCGTGCGTACGTGCGTGTGTGTGACTCTGAAAAATGCAATGCATACATTTAATGAATT
>JZLH01S0049923.1:0-13427 GCA_001188425.1 Eucidaris tribuloides
ATAATTCTTTCCTTTCTTTCTCAATTTCCAGCATTTCACTTATAGTTTAAATCATTTTCCCTTTTTGTCTCGTTTCATTTTTTTTTACTTTCTTTCTTTAATTTGCCCCATTCTTAGTTCTTTTAACTTTTATTCACTGTTCTTGAGTTTCCTCTTTCTTCTTCGTTCTTATTCTTCCCCTCCCCTACTTTTCTTTCATCTTTTATGGCCTTATCTTCTCCATTTCTTTCTTTTATTTTGCTTCTTTCTTTATTTTATTCTAAACTTTCTCTGTTGATAACATTTTTCATTATCCATTATCATTATTTAGTCTATTTATTTAGTCTTGAAGGCCACTGTCATGACAGGATGAAACCCATCTTTTGAACTAAAATCAATAACGGGTTGGCATAAATGGTAACCATAATGGATATTGAAACAGCCATGACAGTAGAAAAATACAAAATTTGTGTTTACTACCACAATCTGTAAGTTGGATTGAACCGTCCACGTTCATGAATATGTGCTTGTATTTCCAAGACGTGCTTCATAATATCTTTCAATTGGAATACAAGTATCAAAATTTACTTTAAAAAAATCCAGAAAGGGCACCCATTTTCTATTAAAATTTACAGCACTCAAAAGAGAATTTTCCTTCAATTGAGTAGAAGTTGAACTAAAGTGTCAAGGATAAATTTAGCAAATAACCTCATCGTTCACGTTGACGTCTTTTTATAAACATCACCAAGTACGATCACATAGGCATTCAATCTGAAGCATTAATGAATTTAAAAGCAAGGAGACAAGAACATGATAACGAAGGTTATTATGCAGTTGTAAAGTTTGTTCATAACCCGTATATATTCGATTTTTGTGGTTGAGTTGACGCCTTAAACAGTGGACCTTATTAATCCCGTTTCAGTTTCTCTATCTGTCTCATTTTGCTGTCTTGTTATTATGTTATTCGGCTAATTCCTGTCCTTTTTTCTCTAAATAATTCTGTCTACCTTGTTCATTTTTCATCACACGCGTAGTTTTTTTTTTTAACTCCTTCGTTTGTGCTTTTCTTTCTTTCTGCGCACTTGCTTCTTCGGTTCTTTTTAAGTTTTCTTTGCGCTCCATTCTTCATTCCTAATGTTTTGTAATTCTTCCTTTCTTTTCTTCTTATCTTAATTCCACTTCCCTTCTAACTATGCATTGTAAATCTTGATGATTATTCTCATTCTTGGTTGTTAAATTGTTTGACTTTCTTATAAATCTTTTTTTCTTTTTTAGATTTTTTTATTGAATCATTCCTGTCCTATTTTTGAACCAACTTACATTTTTTTTCAGTAGGCGTAGGCGTGGCGTATCCGTAGGCGTCGTCAACATTGTGTTTGTACACACAATAATTTCTATAGTCGACGGTGGGAGTCACCAAGTTCCATACAGAGTCGCATCTCTGAAGCGCAGGTCAAGTTCGGAATATGAGTTCGAATTTGAATAAGGGCAAAGGTCAATGAACTTTCCATGATGGCACTGTGCTATTTTTGTACACACACATAACTTTCTATACCGAAGCGGGGGGCAAGGCGCCGGAAGCCGGGGGGGGGGGGGGGGGGGGGGGGGGGGGGGGGGGGGGGGGGGGGGGGGGGGGGGGGGGGGGGGGGGGGGGGGGGGGCAAGAGGGGCTTGCCCCTCCCAATAATTTTTTTTGGGGGCCAATAACGAGTTTTTGCCCCCCACCCACCATATGTGGCCCCTGAAGGTAAAAATTATCAATTATTTAAAGAATAAATGAACAATGAAAGCACTTTTCTTGTTTGAAATTTTCAATATTATAATAAAAAATGCAAAATTTCGCCCTTGACGGGCACTTAAATATAGGTATCGATGGTAACCTTCACGGTCCTTACGAAGAGTGTGGCCCCGTGAACATACCTTATCGTAAACTTTTCCATTTTGCCTTTTCTTCTAAGCTTCTAGCAATGTAAAAAATTATCATTGCTCATCAATGAGCGTCACGTTTAATGTTTTAATGAATACATTTCAAACTAAAGAAAGGCAAGTGAAAGTGGCTCACCAGTGTACGTACATGTTTGAGAATTGAAATTCACGATGATTCTAAGCTCTCGCTCGTGTTGTTTCGCGCAATATGATGTGTCAGGCGTACCTACCGGGGTGTGGGGTGTGACACAGCCCCGCCCCCCCAACTGCTCTGATATTGTCGGATAAATCTCGCTGCCATGTCGGGAAAAATGATAAAGGCGTGAGAAAAAAAGAAGGAAGAGAACGAAAAAGAGAAAGAAGGGAAAAGGAAGAGGAAGAAGAAGAAAAGGAAAAGGAAGGAAGAAGAAAGGAGGAAAAAGAGGAGAAAGAAAGAAAAGAGAGGAAAGGAAAACAAGAAAAGAAAAGAAGAAAGGAAGAAAGGGAGAAAAGAAAATGCACTAGCGTAGCCAAAGGGGAAGGAGGCAGGGGGCAATTGCCTCCAATGATGCGCATATTCCGAGTTTTTGTCGGTTCAAACATTTTGTACGCGACAAAATGTTCTCAAGTCCAGACGAAAAAACCAGAAAATGGCACTTTTCTTGAAGGCTAAAAACGGCAATTTTTTTCAAACTCAGCGAGCTTAACGACCAGATTTTGTTGAGCAGTGCTTTTACCGATAATTTTCAATCATTTTATTACTAATGTCATCGTCGTAAGAGAGAACCACGTCATCTGTTACCGACAAAATGTCTCAATACGCGATCAAAAAACAAGCCAGAAAGTACTTTTGAAGTGGTAAAAACTCATTTTTTTTTTCAAACTCGCTCAGCTCTGCTCGCTCGGCTTAACGACGCAGATTTTTTTGATGGTGATTTGTGTAATATTAAGTTTGTCGGTAATTGTATATCATACACGTCTTGTCGTCAGTAATAGAACGAGAACCACATGTCCACGTCATTTGTGTCCAACAAATGTTCCCAATATACCAACTAATCATGCAACAAATTGAATTTCTAATATAAAATCGAAAATGTTTCAAACTCGCTCGCTCGCTCGCCCGCTAAATTCTAACTCATATTTTATAAACTTTCTTTTACGCACAAATTGTCAGTGCATTACAGTCTAATGGTATGGGAAAAGTAAGGGGAATGTTATTGAATAACTAAATGAAAAAAAAAAACGAAAACCCAGCGAAATGAATCAAAAGTAGCCTGGCATTGAAAAAGCTTCAGAAAACCGAATGTTTGTCACATAAATGACCTCTGTATAGATTCTCGAAAGACAGGAAGCTCAAGCAGATCTATTAAATAGATAGGGTCTAATAGTTTGCCCCCGACCATTTGTTAACTGGAATTTCCATTTCAAAGTGCACTAAATTTTGTTCACTTTTATACCCAAAAATACTGATAAAATACCCTAGATGTCAAATCCTAAATTATTTTAATGTTCACTTCCTGTACAGAGTCAAACCGATAAAACATCCCATTAAAATATCTAAACGCTGGGACCTTTTCTCATATTTTTGCAAAACACAACACAACACAAACATAAAACACCAAGGTCACACACACACACACACACACGACGTACGCAACGAACATTTCGGGCACATGCAAACACCCACGCACTCAACGCACACGAGGCGCACACAACACAGCACACACACACACAACACACACACAACACAAACATAGGCACAAAACTACACATTCCACTACTATTTAACTCTCCTTTGAAATCCATTTGCATTTCAATACATCAGCCAGCAACAAACAGGCACAGGATTGTGGAAGTTTTACATATACAAATATTTTGCATTTATTTACATACTTACTTATATACATGTTCATCATTACATTAACTGAAGTCATTCATCAAATTACTGACTGTGTACTCACTGCTAACATGTAGTCTTAATACGAAAAATGGGAAAATCATTACCTAAACATGTCATGTATCTTCACAACTTCTAATACTTTCTGGATAAATTTATCTGTAAAATGTATCATCTACTACTAGAATAAGAAAACATGTATCTCATATGAGGGGCCATCCCACATTTTATTTATTTTTTTGTTACTTAGTTCTATTCAATATATCAATACACCAAAAATGGAAAATATTATCCGATACTTGTCCATAGTATTTTCAACTTCAAATCTCTTTTCTGGATAATATTTATATGGTGTGTACATAACTAACTATCAGAACTAATGGAAAACATTATGCATGAAAAATCAACGTTACTTCCTGATGCTTATCTGAAATGGGGCAATCGGCACAAATTTTTCTTACTTAGCTTTACATGTACATCTAATCACTACACCAAAAAAATGGGAAACATTTCTGATACTTTGTACATTCATTTTCCAACTTCAAAATCTCTTCTTCTAGATAAAATATTATCTGGTAATGAACCTGTAACTACCAAGATATTAAGAAAACATTATCTAAAATCGACATTACTCCTTGATGCTATATTGAAATGGGCATCCAACCAATTTTCTTCTTACTAAGTCTACATGTAACCATCTCATCACCAAAAATGGGAAAACATTATCGGTACTTTAACATTCATTTTCAAAACTTGATCTCTTTTCTGATGATAATTATCCTGTATTGTCATCTAAACTACTAAGAAATAGAAACATTATCTTAAAATCGACATTATATATCCTTGATGCTATATGAAATGGGCAACCCACATTAAACGTTTTTCCTTATCAATTCTCACTCAACAATGGGACAACATTATCCGATACTTGAACATCGTATTTCAAACTTCAAATTCTTTTCTAGATAATATTATCCTGGTAATCAGCATGTATCCAAAGAAATAAGAAACATTATTTGAAATCGACATTACTTCCCTGGATGCTGTATGAAATTAGGCAATCCCACAATTTTTTTCTTACTTAGTTTCTACATGATACATCTTATACAAAAAATGGGGAAAACATTATCCGACCTACTTGGCATGTATTTCTCAAATCTTTTCAAATCTCTTTTCTAGATAACATTATCTGGTAATGAGCATGTAAATCCCAAGATATTAAGAAACTTATAAATCGACATTACTCCCTTGATGCTATATGAAATGGGCATCCAAACAATCTTTTTTCTACTAAGTTCTACACTGTACATCTATACAAAAAAATGGAAGAACATTATCCGATACTTGGACATGTATCTTTCAAAACTTCAAAATCTCTTTCTTAGATAATATCTATCTGGCAATGAAATGTAACAGCCCAAGAAATAAGAAAACATTATCTGAAAACGACGTTACTCCATGGATGTACCTAAAATGGGCATCCGCAACATATTTTGTCCTTAGTTCTACATGATACTCAATTCACGACCAAAAATGGGAAAACATTATCCAATACTTGTACATGTATTTTCAAACTTCAAGTCTCTTTTCTGGATAACATTATCTGGTAAATGTAGCAACTACTATCAGAACTAAGAAACAATCTCATATCGAGGCATCACACATTATTTTTTTTTACTTAGATACTACATGGTACATCTTATCTAAAAATAATGGGACTTATCCCGATACTTGCATACAGTCATTTTCAAAACTTCCAAATCTCTTTTTCTAAGATAATTATATCTGGTATGAACATGTAACTCCCAAACAGAAAATAGAAAATTATGCTTAAAACGAGCGTTACTACTCCCATGATGTCATCTAAAATGGCATCTCCCACATATTTTTTCCTTAGCTTACATGTATATCAATTAATCACCCAAAAAATGGGAAAAAAATTATCCGATACATTACTTCATTTAAACTTCAATATGTTTTCGGGAATAATATTATCTGGTAATGTACATGTATACTATCAGAACTACGAAAACATTATCTGAAATCGACATTACTCCTTGTGCTATATAAATGGGATCCCACAATTTTTTTTTACTTAGTTCTGCATAGTAATCTTATCACAAAAAAATGGGAGAAATCATTATCTGAATACTTGTAAGGCATGTATTTTCAACTTCAAATCTTATGTTTCCAGATTAATATTATCTGGTAATCGTACATCTAACTACTAAGAAATATGAAAACATTATCGTGAAATCGACATTAACTCCCTGAATTGCTATATGAAATGGGGATCCCAGCTTATGTTTTTTCCTTATCAATTCCCTAAAAAATGGGAAAACATATTCCGATACTTGGACATGTATTTTCAAACTGTCAAATCCTTTTCTGATAACATTATCTTTGGTATGTACAACTAACATCAGAACAAGAAAACATTATCTGAAATCGACATTCTCCTTGATGCTTCATCTGAAATAGGGCATCCCACAATTTTTCTTACTAAGTTCTATATGTACATCTAATCACAAAAAATGGTGAAACATTATCCATAAATGTACATATCATTTTTTCAAACTTCCAAATCTGTTTTCGTGGATTACTATTATCTGGCTATGTACATCTAACTATCACTGAACTAAGAAACATATCTTGAATGACTTAACTCCTTGATGTTATCTGAAATGGGGCCATCACAATTTTTTCTTACTCTAGTTCTATAGTAATACTAATAAAAAAAAAATGGAAAACATTATCGATACTTGTACATTCAATTTTCAGAACTTCAAATCTTTTTCTGGATTACATCTATCTGGTCAATGTGCATCTAACCTACACAGAAATTAGAAACATTATCTGAAATCGAACATTACTCCCTTAACATCATTGTTGATGGTAAATTGTTTTCATTGCGAACTGACAGTAATTTTACCTTGTAACTTCCAAGTAATCTGTGAGTGGCTAATACTAACATTAATGTTTTAAATAATGCAGCGACGATAAAACCAAGTTTAGTTTGAAATCAAAGGTCACTTCTTCATCTGAGATATTTCCTCAACAGTATCTTAACAAGCAATAAATGTCTAATGTACATTACCAGATAATATCTTTTCCAGAAAAGAGATTTGAATGTTTGAAATTGAATGTACAAGTAACAGATAATGTTTTTCCCATTTTTAGAGGAATTGAGTATGAAGACTGATTGCCCCCAATTCATGATGGCATCAAGGAGTAATGTCGCTTTCAGATATATGTTTTCTTATTTTTGGTAAGTTGATGCTAGCATTACCAGATAATATTATCCGAAAAGAGATTTGAAGGTTTGAAAATATATGTCAAGTATGGAATTAATGTTTTTCCGCATTTTGGTGAATTGATATACTTTGTAGACGGGCAGGAAAATAAAATTTTATCTTTCAGGGCCTACTTCAAGCTCAGTTAAAGTGATGTTAGTATGCGTATACATTGACATCCTATGAGGAAATAATTGAGGGCTAATTACGTTTGGGGCTTGTTTTGTTTTTGGGGGCTAAATCGCCGTCGCCTCCAGTGTATTTCCTACGCTGCAGTTGTCAGAACTAAGTAACCCCCCCCCCAAAAAAAAAAATAAAAATGTGGATGCGCATCGATATGAGATTCATAATGTTTTCCTCGAGTCTTGATAGTAAGATAAATTACCAGATAATGTTATCCAGAAAGGAGATTTGAGTTTGAAAATACACTGTACAAGTATGGATAAGGTTTTCCCATTTTTGGTGATTGATAATACATGTAGAACTAAGCCGAAAAATATGTGGATGCCCATTTTAGAAAGCATCAAGGGAGTAAATTGATTCAGATATGTTTTCTTAGTTCTGATAGCTAATGTACATTACCGATAAATTATCGCGAAAAGAGATTCTGAAGTTTGAAATACATGGTACAGAGTTCGATATGTTTTCCATTTTTTGTGATTAGATTATGCATGTTAGAACTAAGTCAAAAAAAATTGGTGGGATGCCCCTTTTCAATAACAGCAAGGGAGTAATGTCAAATTCAGATCGTATTTTTTAGTTCTTGGTAGTTTAATGTTACATTACCCAGATAACATTATCATATAGAAAAAATTGAAGTTTCAGATAACTTGTACAAGTATCAGATAGTGTTATCCCATTTTTGTGAATTGATATACATGTAGAACTAAGGAAAAATTAATGTGGCGTGCCCCATTTTCATATAGCATCAAGGGAGTAATGTTGTTTCAGATAATGTTTTCTCATTTCTAGTAGTTTAGATGTACATTACAAGATAATATTATCCAGAAAGAGATTTGAAGTTTGAAAAATACATGTACAAGTGTAGGATAATGTTTTCCGCATTTTTGGTGATTAGATATGCATGTAGACTAAGTCAAAAAAAATTGTGGGATGCCCATTTTAGATACAGCAAGGAGTAATGTAAATTCAGATGGTATTTCTTAGTTCTGGTATTTAATGTACATTACAGATAACGATTTATCTAGAAAAAAAAGATTTGAAGTTTCAGATCTTGTACAAGTATCATACTAGTGTCTATCCATTTTTTGGTGAATTGATATACATGTGTAAGAACTAAGGAAAATATGTGGGGCTGCCCATTTCATAGTAGCATCAAGGGAAGTACTGTCGATTTCAGAGATTATTTTTGTCTTATTTCTTGGAGTTAGATGTAGCTTTACGAGATAATATTATCTAGAAAGAGATTTGAAGTTTGAAAATGACTGACAAGTATGGTAATTTTTCCCATTCATTTTTTTTATGATAAATGTACATGTAGTACTAAGCTAAGAAAAAAAATAATGTGGGATGCCCGTCGATATGAGATATGTTCTTCTTAGTTCTGAATAGTTTAGTTTGTAGCAATTCAGATAATTGTTATCTAGAAAAGAGACTTGAAGTTTGAAATACATGTACAAGTTTGATAAATGTTTTCCCATTTTTGGTGTAAGTGATATAATCATGTAGATACTAAGGAAAATATGTGGGATGCCCATTTTAGGTGACAGTCATGGGAGTAACGTCGTTTTCAGATAATGTTTTTCTTATTTTTGGGAGTTACATGTTCAATTACCAGATAATATTATCTAGAAAAGAGATTTGAAGTTGAAAATACATGGTCAAGTACTCGATAATTGTTTCCCCCATTTTTTTGTGAATAAGAGTGTACATGGTAGAAGCTTAGTAAGAAAACTTGTTGATGGCCCAATTTCATATAGCATCAGGGAGTAATGTCGATTTATAGACTAATATTTTCTTATTTCTTTAGTAGTTAGATTAGCATTACCAGATTAATGATTCCAAAAGAGTATTCGAGTTTGGAAAATGAATGTAAGTATCGGATAATGTTTCCCATTTTGGTGATTAGATCGTACATGTAGAACTTAGTAAGAAAAAAAATTGGTTGGATGCCCCATTCATATAGCATCAAGGGAGTATGTCGATTTTAGATAATGTTTTTAATATTTGGTAGTACATGTTCATCTACCAGCATAATATTATCTAGAAAAGAGATTTGAAGTTATGAAAAGAATGTACAAGTATGCAGATATGTTTTCCCATTTTTTGCGTGTGTGATAGATGTACATGTAGAACTAAGTAAGAAAAAATGTGGGCGATGCCTCCATTTCACGATAACATCAAGGAAGTACGTTGATTTTTCAGCATATCGTTTTCCTAGTTCAATAGTTAGATGTACATCACCGATATAATATTATACCGAAAGAGATTTGAAGTTTTGAAAAATACGAGTACAAGTATCGCATAATATTTCCCATTTTTGTGATGATATCTTGTCAGAAGCTAAGTAAAAAAAAATAATAATGTGGGATGGCCGCCTCAATACTGAGATAATGTTTCTCTTAGTTCTGATATGTTAGATGTACAGTTACGAGATAAAATTATCCAGAAGAATATTAGAAAGTTGGAGAATACTGGTCATCGTGTTGTATGGTGGGGCCCCTTGACGTTACAACACCAAAATTCAGAATTTTTCACTTTTGCATTTAACTCAATATAACTCAAAAGTACATTTTCAAGAAACCAGATGACCAACAAAAGTATACATTTTCTGAAGCTTAATACTCAGAGAATCTCATCATCCACAAGGTCAAGTTGCTATACATGGTGTGTGAAAAAAATTAAAGCTAAATTCACAAAAATGTCAAAATTTTGTGATATTATCAACTCATTGCCTTGTCGGCTATATATGACTTATCTCAAAATTGATCGTCATTTGTGAAAAAGCACACTTTCAGCTTAGGAAATGTATGGTTTTACTACTTTTGATTTTTAAGATTTAGTGACACAGGTGTGGCAAAACATATGTTTAAAATTGTAGTTACGGATTTGTTACCATACCATTAAATTACACATTAACAAACATGATATCAAACCTAATTAACAATTTTGGAAGATTAATTAGTAGATGTTGTTTATATATTGATTAGTACTGTGTATTTAAAAATTGCAACCAAAATGTAGCGCCTGAAGTGAAACATACATGTGTGTTTGTTACAGTGCAGTACTATCATGCTTATAATGTGTACAAGTCAATTGGCAAGCAATAAGCTACACCAGTCTAATTAAGTAATTAATGACAGGCAAGAAGACAATTTAATATTCACTTTCACTTGTAAACTTTGTTAAAATATAACATGTGTCCAAGTTAGTCAGTGCATATGCAAAACTCTGTGATAAATTCTGCTGCAAAAACTAGAAAATAAAAGATATACATGACTTTGCAATTTCATAGGGTTTGTACAGCTCCTCCTCCGCTTATCCTCCTCCGTTATCCACCAGATTGTACCATCGTTAAGCAATTTTTGCATTTTTCACTAATTAAACAAAGTGTACTACAGATGTTACTCCAATTTCCAAGCTGAAGTGATTTTTGCTTAGAAATGACCCAAATTCATATATGATTGGATAAGGATAGCTTGGGACAACAAGTGAATTAACAAAGATGACTTGAAAAATGTACGGCCACCAGGTATTGGGGGTCCCACCCCATGACGTACACATGACCACATGTACATGCTATTGAGGTAAATGTTTCCCATTTTTCGTAATGACATACATGTAAGCAGTGGTACACAGTAGATAATTTGATGATGACTTCAGTTAATGTAATGATGAACATTGTATCATAAAGTAATATGTAAATAAAATGCAATTTTTGTATCTGCTAAAACTTCACGAATCCTGTTTGCGTTGTTTTGTGCTGGTGAGGTATTGAAATCAAATGGATTTCAAAGGTAGAGTTGTAAATAGTCATGGAATGTGTAGTGTTTTGTGTGTGTCGTGTGTGTGTGTGTGTGCGCTCGTGTGCGTGTGTGTGTGCATGTGCGTGCGTGCGTGCGTGCGTGTGTGTGTGTGTGTGTGTGTGTGTTTTATGTTTGTGTTGTGTTGTGTTTTGCAAAAATATGAAGAAGGCTCCCCCAGCGTTTAGCATATTTAATGGGATTTTTTATCGGTTTGGGTGATCAGGAAGATGAACATTAAAATATTTAGGATTTGTACGTCAGGGTATTTTATCAGTATTTTTGGTATAAAAGTGAACAAAAATTTGTTCACTTTGAAATGGAATCTTGTTGGAAATGGAAATGTGATTTCAAATCACATTTTGTCGATACATAATGAGAGAATAACATTTATATCACCTGAAAAATAAGCATTCCTGACGCTTGAAAACTGCATGCTGTTTAGGCGCCCGCTCGCTTTGCTCCCTCGCGCATAAAAAATCCACTTTCATAATAAATGATTAAATTCTGTTATCTCATCCTAAGTATGAACACCCTCCGAGAATCTCCCCAATTTACCACAAAGCAACATTTGCAACAACCTTTGCAGAAATATGCCGATTATGCATTCCTTCATCAAAAACTGGCCGCTGAATACACACATTTTCAAGGAAAACATGTCAAATTTTCTCATCCTGGGAGGGGACCCCCCTCCCAGACCCTCCCCAATTTATTGTTAATCAACAATTGCCACACCTTTAGCACGACTAAAAAGAGAGGTTGATCATGCATTCCGTCATGAAATATGGGCGCTGAAACACACCTTTTCAAGGCCAAAATGTCAAATTTTCTAACCCTGGGAGGGGAAGCCCCTCTCAGACCCTCCCCAGTCTGTCACAAAACGACATTTGCAACAACCTTTGCACAGAAATGCCAATTATGTATTCCATCATGAAAAAATGGTCGCTGAAAACGAACATTTTCAAGGCGAAAATGTCAAATTTTCTCACCCTGGGAGGGGAACCCCCTCCCAGACCCTTCCCAATTTATCGCCATCAACATTTGCCAAAACTTTTGCACAACGCAAAGAGACAAAAAGAGAGGTCAATCATGCATTCTGTTGTTGGAAAATGGGTGCTGAAACACACCTTTTTAAGGCAAAAATATCAAATTTTCTCACCCTGGGAGGGGAACCCCCTCCCAGACCCTCCCCAATTCATTATCAATCAGCAATCGCCACACCTTTTTGCAATCCAGCAAAAATAACAAGATTTATGTGTTATTTCAAATAGAGAATGAAAATTGTTAACAAGGTGTAAGAGGGGTGCAGTAAAAAGTGATTTAGCTTTGTACAGTTGTAATGTATAGACGTTTGCCGTCGGTAATTTGTAGAAAAAAATGTCGGTAATTAGGCTCTTACACCCCCCCCACTCAAAAAGGTCTAGGTACGCCCCTGAATGTGTATAAACATAAGACTATGAGACTGGGGGGGGGGGGGGCACTGTACTCCCTCGACCAAAAAAAATGAAAATTGGAAATTCAGGAAAAACGGTCTAAAAATCATTTTAAAAATGGGCAAGCTTGTGACAAAAGAACTAAATTTTAATATTCAAATTAAGAACAAAAACAAAAATTTAAATTGCTAACTGCTATCTTTTTTTTGTTTGTTGTTTAGAAGCAGCTGCCTGAATTTCAAAAAAATGTCACAAATTTCGGCGCGATCCGCGCGCAATAATTGCATTCTAAAAGTTTGGAAAATTGAACGATATGAATGTTTAGTGGTATTTTACGTAAAATTTATTAGTCTTGTAGTGCCTTTGATATTTTTAAAACATAATTGGGCATTACTTTTTATGACTTTTTCGTCTTATCAAAATTATGAGGGGGGGGGCAAGACGACCTAACCACTATTCTAGTTTTTCTTATTAGCGAAAATAACGAATTGCAAGTACAGATTCATTTGTCACTAAAAGGGGCAAAAACTGTGTTTGTTTCAAGGTGAAATTGCTATATTTTTTCATCGTGGGAGGGGAAACCCCTTCCCAAACCCTCCCCCAATTACGTTTTTATGTGACTATTCAATATCAATATCAGTATGAATGACCCTTTTATGCATATTTTAAAGGCAAAACAGGGGTGCGTGCACTCCCGGCCACTTTATCAACGCATTCTGCGTACAGCCTGCAGGGGATCCCCCTTCACCCCCTTGCAGTTTAAATCTAAAAATGAATATTCGGGCATTAGTCAGATATTCGGGCAAAAAAATTACTCCCCTAGAATGAAGAGGTCCCAATTCTGAAAGGATATTGCACGACAATGTGACTTTGTTATTTTGAGTTAATAATCTAATTGATCAGACGTGAACATAATGTATACATATACTCCCACAACC
>JZLH01S0049927.1:0-10417 GCA_001188425.1 Eucidaris tribuloides
TATTATTATTATTATTATTATTGTTGTTATTATTATTATTATTATTATTATTATTATTATTATTATTATTATTATTATTATCATTATTAATCAAGGGAGCTTACTTAGGCTTGTGGGAAGCAGTATTGCTTTTTTGTCTATTGAGTTATGGCTTGTGAATATAAGGTTCATGCATGTATATTTCTTTCGATGCAGCACAAAACGTTTAGAAAAACGTTTTACTTACGTTGTAGAAAGGTCAATATGTTTTCGTCCTAGGCAAATATTTTTAAAACTTTTACAAAAGTCTGAATAATACTTCCTGAATATGTATGTATCTGAAAACGTTCTCAAAAGTTTTCATAACGTCCGCGAAACGTTTAAAAAAGTCCGTAAAACGTTTTCTAAACATTTTTAAAACGTATTACGTTTCCTCCAGGTTTTGGTTAAATTTCAAAGGTTCTTCAACCGTCCATTACGTTCTAAGGGTGTTTTAAAAGGTCCAGAAAGCGTAATATTGTTAGCAGAGAATTTAACATGACATTACTAAGTTGACTTAGTGCCAATCGAAACATTCTGTGATCAACAGTGATCCCTGTGTAATTGACACGTGTCATTACAAAATTTAACCCTTGGTTCAAAAAGATTTCTATACCAGGAATAAAATAAAATGATTATTGGTTATTGGACGAAGAGTGAGACAAGGAGTATTCAAAAATATTCAAATTCATCTTCGATATGTTGAATTGATATTTCATGACCTGGTATAATATACCATTTGGAGTTTTGATATGCCATCCCAAAATGTAACCCTTGTTTCAAAAAAGATCTAATATTAGAAATGAAATTTTTTATTTGCAATTGTTGCACCTACATCATTATTGTGTCTTTTTTGAGAAAGGTGAGCGAGCGAGGACACAATTTTATCGGACAGAATTAGTCCATCTTAAGGCGCCGTCACACTATGACGAATTGGTATTGCGTATCCATTGCGTATGGAAAATTTTGACATTCGTTGGCATACGCTAACGTTCGTTCGGGAATCGTTTTGACGTCGTTTTTGAGTCGTTTTAATACGCAATCATACGTTGTTGTTCGTTCCGTACGCTGAAAAAGTTTAAGCATGCATACAATTTATCGACGTATGCCAAGCGTATAAGCCATGCGCAGCGCGTACGCTCTGAGGTTGCAATGCGAACGTTTTATTCGTCAACAGGACGGAAGCGATAAGTCACCAATACATTTCCATTGATCGACCATAAGTGAGGCCCTTTCTCTTCGAACGTTTTGCGTGTTAGTAGCGAATCAAAAATAAATTTACTTCTCATTTTTATCCATGTGGGCTTATCATGCTTATACTAGATTTTGCTTCATGTATCTGGGTGTGTTTGTAGTGTGTGTGTGTGTGCGTGTGTGTGTGTGCGTGTGTCTGTGTGTTTGCGCAAGAAAATTGCACACCTTACCCCATGGGGTTTTTTGCTCAAAATGTTTATACTAGGAAAATGTCTCTTGTAATAAATGAAAATTGTTGTTATCGAATTCGGTATATATTCATTCATACCGTAGGGGAAAAACTCTTCTGTTCAAAATACCAGATTTTATCAAATTTTATTTTCCGGAAAAAAGTTTCATGCAACACCCTCAGATCAAAATATTTTGACCATTCCTCATAACGTGTTTTACAATACTGTTTAAGAATACATATAGGTGAAAACTCGACATTACTCAATTCCAGATTTTCATAATTGATCATAAAGAAAAGAAGATCTTTCTAATAAAAAGATCCCTATTTAGTTACCATGAAATTTAATAAATTATTTTGGAACAGTAAAATCACCAATATAAAACACGTTTGCAAAAATATGAGCTCATCATTACCCTAACCGTTGGCCAGATTTCAGGTTATTACTATTTTTCTCACGCAATATTAAATTGGGGTAAAGGTTGCTTTCATGATCAATGTTGTGCCTGAACTGTATACCATATGAGTTAATTTTGCCGTACTCCCGTTTTTATACTATTACAAATATCAAATCTTGCTCCTGTTTGGATTCGGCATATTGGCGGGAAATTAGATACCCAAACTCAAAATATGGGACAAAAATGACGTCGAGTCAGGAAGGTATATGTTTCGTAATGCACACAGACACCAAGTGATCGATTTGATTCAGACTTGTACGCGTAGCTACCAAACTCGTTAGTCGTTCGATTAGAGATCACTGTCTGTAAAGTTAATGATAAGTTATGAAAGTGTGATGGAACGTTTTTTATCTCGTTTTGATTCGCTGTCAGTTACGTTCGATTCGTTGAATTCACCCATGACGGAAAATTAATTCGCTTGGGAAATGCTGTGCGTATTTGGAATTTTTCAATTCGTTCGCGGTACGCAATGCCAATTCGTCATAGTGTGACGGCGCCTTAAAAGTACTCAAGTTCATTGTCTGTACATTGAATTGGTAATCCGTGACCTGATTTACCACAATTGGAGAATTGATACATGTCATCATAAAATCCAACCCTTCTGTATGAAATAATCCCCACATACTAGAAAGAGAATGATTTTGTTGTTGCAATTTACATCATATATATGTCGAGAGAAAAAATGGTGAGGCAGCGAGGATAAAAGTTTATCAGACAGGAGTAGTCAAAACTAGTTCCTCATATGCATGTAGATACTACTATTGATAATCCGTGACCTGAAAAACGCGAATTGGATTTTTGATACATATCATTATGAAATTCAAGCCTTGTATTAAAACAATCTCTGAATACTAGGAATGATATGAAATAATCCCCTTTCTGCAATTGTTACAACTTCAGCATTATTTGTCTATTTGACGAATGGTGAAGCAGCGGGGACAAAATTTCATCGGACAGAAGTAGTCCATGTGAAAGTATTATACTAGTTCATCATCTGTATACTACTATCGATAATCCGTGACCTGAAATACGCCAATTGGGTTTTTGATACATGTCACTATAAAATTCAAGCCTTGTAAAAAAAAATCAAATACTAGGAGTGAGATGAAGTTTCTGTTTTTGCAATTGTTAAACCTACATCATTTTTGCATCTACTGTAAGAATGGTGAGACAGCGAGGACAAAATTTTATCGGACAGAAGTAGTCCATGTGAAAGTATACTAGTTCATCATCTGTATATTACTATCGATAATCCGTGACCTGAAATATGCCAATTGGATTTTTGACACATGTCATCATAAATATTCAACTCTTGTATAAAAATCCCACAAATGATTTTGTTTTACTGGAAATTGTTACACCTAGATCATGTTCATGTCTATTGGAAGAATGGTGAGACAACGAAAAAAAATTATCTGACAGAACTAGTCTACATGTATGTGAAAGTTGTTAAGTTCATCTTCCATAGATTGAACGGGTAATCTGTGACCTGATATACGCCAATTGGTATTATCCGATGGAATATTGTGCCACATATGATTTCAGACAACATCCATCAACCGTATTTGGATAATCCCTCTTGATCTCATCTTTCTCACATAAATTCAATAAATATTAATCGGATGGAACCAGGTAAAATGGGTCACGATAGAAGACCTGATAGATCATCGCAAGAGACATTAAGGGCATTGGCGTAACTGGGAAAAGTAAAAAAAAAAAGAAGTAAAAACGTGTTAAACATATATCAATGTATACACCAGCTGGAATGTATCTTCGGGCTGGAAGAATTTGTCTTGAATTTGTTTGAGGAGAAACAAGTGCTCATTTACCAGTATTGAATTTATGGTGCCCTGATAGAAATTGATCCCATGAAAAAGCTAAACACCAAATTTGCCTGTCACAATGAGCACTGATGGTGATTGTTTAAAAAATAATAAACATTGGACCATGAAATTTAGATGGCAAAAGCCTTGATTAGTATGCTTGATTCTTTAGTAGTTTTATCCCAAAGTATGGACTTCTTCCATTTCTGCAATTTCTCTTTAAAGTGTAAAAATAGTTCGCAATCAATTATATCACACATGCGTACGTAGTTACACGCAAAGGACTTACTAGATAAATATGACAAGCTTACTGCCAAAAAAGAGCCATATCCGTTTCAATCAAAAGTGAGACATTAACATCGTGGCATTGGGTACTAAAAACAAAATTTGGAACCAAACTAAGCGAGCAAGTACAAATATTCTGCATTTTACTTAATTTTTTCATTGGGCCATGAACAGAGTCGAAAACTCACATTTCTCCAAAGTAACTAAAGTGCATCTAGCGCCTTTTGGAACTATAGGGCTTCATACCGTCGGTTGAGAACCAGAAAACCGCATCTGAGACGAATATATCAACGGGATAAGAAGCATTCGCCAATTGCCTCCCGTGTATTGAGCCAGGTCTGTTACGGGATTGAAATGCAAATTATATTCAACGTATACACAGAATATCAGGGAACAGCTATAACGCCACCGCGTAAAACTCTGAGTAATTTTCGACCATCAATTTAGAAAAATGAAGAAATAAGTTTGAAAAAAATCTCAGTTGGCCACATTCTAAACAAATATCATCACCACCAAGTAAAATAGATGTGAAACCCATATCTTCAATCACTTTCATGTGGATTGCAATACATATGGTCTTTTCTGCCATTTGTTCATAAAGGTCAACAGATTTTTGTGAAAAAGAAGAAATCTGGCTTAACGCATAGATAAGGAAATTGGACTATACTTCTCATCTCTTTGGTATATTCGTCTCAGAAACGCATTGGCTTTTTGGTTCTCAACAAGTACTGAGTTATCGCCTTTTGGCTCTCAGTAGACAATATACTAATTACATTCTGGACATGTGACAGCTGTATTTTTTTCGTAGAATATACGAAGTTAACACGTATTCCGAGAGGCAATGGTGTTAAGTTATAGTTTGCCATTATCCAGTAAATTAGTAATTTCTCCGGCTTTCGGGCGATGAATAGACGTTAACAAATTAGGTGAAGATCGTGCAACGAATTACAATCACAATTAACTGAAGAGGAATATTGAAATTCATATGGATGTAGGCAAAGCCAGAGGCTGTCTACACAGTATTTGGGTTGAATTTCACCTCTTTTTGTTCGTTTCTGCGTACACCAATTTGAACTTGAGACCACGTATACTCGCACATAGGTGTACCCAGGCTTTTTCAAAGAGGGGTGTGTTCATCAGCGGCCAAATCATGTCCGTTCACAAAGCGAAACGACAAGCAAATTAAAAAAAAAAGTTGTGTCAGGTTCGACGGGAGTACGTGATTTTCTGTATTTTGAAAATTTTAGGGGGCGACCCCGCCCTCTGTCCCTCTGCGGCGCCGCCCCTGGTTCCACGGCCAAACAGCGAAACTAGAGGCAAAAATAGAAGAATGATGATAGATGAATAAATGAATGAATAAATAAATAAACAAATAAATAAATAAATAAATAAATAAATAAATAAATAAATAAATAAATAAATAAATAAATAAATAAATAAATAAATAAACAAAATTAAAACAAAACAAAGAGACAAATTGTCACGTACGACGGGAACCTGTTTCACGGCCAAATCGCCGGGAAACCTGTTCGAGAGCTAAAAGGGGGCATTTTCTGTAAGAATGGGGTGTTAACCCTATTTTAACTGGGCTATTTCAGACCGGGTTTTTACTGGGGGGGGGGTCAATTTGATCCCCCCCTTCAGATCTCGGCCGCTGAACGCGCGATCGCGGCGAAAATTTGCATGCGCATAGTGCCGGATATAAACTACACAACTGTATAGTAAAATTTTCATAAAAATTATTGTTTCTATTTTTTTAAGTAATAATTATGCAAATAAGTGCATGAAAATTATGTTTTCGCCTATAAATCACTTACAATAGCTAGTAGAATACTAATTTTTGGTGAAAATATTCATTCTGACATTTCTCACAATTATCTACAAAAAAAATGCCGAATTGGAATTAATTTTATGTATTTTATTGTTTTGTGAATTTCTTATGTATTTCTTTTTTTTCGACCTTTTTGTTTCTATTGTTTTTTCGATGAAATTTGTTGGGGACACTTTTGGCAATCATAAACAGCATAAAATTAATTCATTTCATCCAGTTAAGGAAAAATAATCATACATTTATGATTTCTGGCTGAAAAAACAATTTCCATTGATTTTGTACACGAAAATCACGTTTTTTGAGCGATTTTGGGGTTGACATGCATGTATAAAAAGTCGCGCAGCGTCGTAACGGTATGTCCGATTTTTGCGAAAACGGTCTCAAAAGATGCGCAAGACTTGAAACTAAAAAGTCAGCGAGCCACGCGATCAAAAAATTTTGCGCGGCGGCATGGTCGCGAAATTCGTCGGGGTGGGGTCAAATTGACCCCCCCCCCCCAGTTAATATAGGTAAAACATTTCCCTTTTCCAAAAGAGCTCTTCAAACACTCAAAACACCCTCGTACACTCCATTTTTGAAAGGGGGGGGTGTTTGAACACCCAAAACACCCTCTCGGTACAGTCCCCTTTTGCAAAAGGGGGTGTTGAATAATCAAAACACCCCTTCGGTACACTTCCCTTATTCAAAGGGGGTGTTTGAACAGCCAAAACGCCCCATTTGGTACACTCCCCTTTGTAAAAAGGGCTGTTTGAACACCCCCAAACACCCAGTTGGTACACTCCCAATGCAAAATTGGCAGTTTGAACACAGCCAAAACCCTCGGTCATGTCGGTACAGTCCATTTTTTTTGCAAAAAGGATTGTTTGAACTCATCCCAAACACCCCTTGGTACACTCCCCTTTGCAAAAAGGGCTGTTTGAACACCCCAAAACACCTCTGGTACACTGCCCTTTGCAAAAAGGGGGTGTTTGAAGACCCAGAGCATCCCTTGGTACACTGCCCTTTTGCAAAAAGGGATTTGAACACCCCAAACCCCTCGATACAGTCTAATTTGCAAAAAAAAAGTGTTTGAACATCCAAACACCCCTTGTGGTACACTCCCTTTTGCAAAAGGGCTGATTGAAACACCCCAAAACAGGTACACTGCCCTTTTACAAAAGAGGTGTCTGAAGACCGCAAACACCCCCTCAGTACGCCTACGTACTCGCATGTCTAATAATACGAAGGCCAAACTTGAGTAGCATTCGAGAAGTGTTCGATTTCGATGGTGTCGTGGCCAGTGCGACCTCATCCTTGATTACTATGACGCACAAAAGTAAGAAAAAAATCAGTTTAACGACGCGACATCGAGTGCGTTAACGAAACACCGCTTCTTAAATTCTACCTCAAATGAGATTGATAACTTCCACGGATAGAAAGAACAGTAAATACTGTTTTCCTGACCTGTCACCCTGCACCTCAGAAAACTATTCTTAATACAGCGTCTGTCCTCTCATATACATGGAATTGCGATTTAAGTTGAATTGGCGTCTGCATAATGAAAGAGAATGAAGACGGAGTCAGTTACGAAGTATGTTTGTTTATCTGGTAGCAACAATTTTAGTTCAGCTCTCCCAGCTAGAAAATACAAGTTGAATTACATGTATCTGCAATTTTAAGTATTCCAACCGATCAGATACAGCCATGACAGCGTAAAGTCTTTTATTGAATATTTTACAATATTGTCTGTCAACTTTTTTTTAAAACTTGTCCAGTGGCTACAACGAGTTCCTCTTTATATTAAATGTTTGGCATCGCCTAAAATCATCTCTCTTACCTTAAACTACCAAAAATCAATTAACATTACTTCACTATCTGAATACAATATAAGGCTGCAGTGAAATCCATAAGAATGTAATTTACCTTTAAACCGTAAAACAGTCAAAATAACCGATATTACGAAGGAGCGCATAGCGCTGACACAGAGCTATCATAAGCACGGTTACCATACTTAATTTAATTTTCTTTTAAACATCAAATTCTGTCATCTTGGTTTTGTCTATCTAACAGAAGTCTGAATACCCAGGTTTAAAAAAACAAAAACAAAAACGTATATATCCATATTTTCAATATGATAGTTTCTTCAAGAAACTATCCATTCACCAATCATCACACTGCATTGAAGAAAAAATAACCTTTTACAGTTTGAGATAAGACTAAACCAGGTGAACGATGGATTATACGATGATGGATCTTTGCTTGACCGACGTCTGTTGCCCGTAAGAAGTCCAGAATAATTACTAATATATCTAAAAACGTATGTAAATTGAAGTGATGCAATTCTCCTTACGAATTATTGAATGATGAGTGGATGACCTAACGTTGATGACATATATCCGTTACCTAATCATCAAGTCGGTCCACGACCTTAATGTAAATTTCTTGCATTCCTACTGAGGTTATGATGAGAATAGTTGTTGAATGAGGAGACGAAAAAAGGATGTGCATAAGAAGGAAGAAGAGGATAAATGAATAACGAATAATGAGGAGGAAGGAAGATTCTTTATTGTCGATATGGGGATAATTGAGAGAAGAAGAATAGAACGTGAAGATTTGACTAAGTTTTACAAAATATAAATGGAAAATGAGATGTAGAATAAAAGCAGGAGATGAAAAATTAAGAAAGAAAGAGAAGAAGAGGTAAAAGAAGACGGAAACGAAGAGAAGAAAGAAGAAGAAGAAGAAGAAGAAGAAGAAGAAGAAGAATGAAGAAGAAGGAGAAAAGGGGAAGAGAGGAGGAAGAAAGAATTAAGGATGAAGAGAAGGTGAAGAAAGTTAAAATGGTATGTGTGTCTGAGATGTGTGTGTGCGAAACGAAAGTGGAAGAGAGGAGATGGAGGAGGAGAAGGAGAAGAAGAAGACGAAATAACAATAATAATAGAAAAGAAGATAAACAACCAGAGAGTAATAATAAGAGCAGAGGATGGAGGAATGAAAAAGAAAAGAAAGAGATAAAAAAGTGTAAAAGAAGAAGGAGAAGTAGAAGAATGTAGAGAAGGAAAGGGCGATGATAGAATGCCCCGAAAAGAATCCTTAAATAGAGCAAAATTTATAAGCGAAATCAAATGCCTACGAAAATCCGATATATTCACTTCATTCACCGCACGATAGAATATCAAGAGTCGTCATTGAGACGCGTGCTCGGTACTCCTTGAACAAATCATCCTGGGCTTGCGTCGGTTGAAGGAGAGCACGCTCCGTCATGTTTATTGCAATTCTGAATGCACGCTGGCGCCGCCATGTCACCATCTTCGAGCTTAAGCTGTAGTTTGTAGTTCATAGAAAAATATTCAATTCTGAATGACTCTCGAAGATTGGGTTCGACGAAACGAATTCAACGCCATGTATTAACACCCAGCGATAATCAAGCGCCGCGAAGGAGAATTCATTAATAACATGATACGTGTTTCAATGTTAGAAATCCATCCACATTATGTTGTTGGGGTTAATCTTATACACGGATGTGGTAAATCATTCCACTTTGTGTAATGCAGTTTGTTTTCTAGAATACCTAAGACGTTTCGGGTATAATAAAAAGTGAGAGAGCACAGCCACATTTCAATGTTATGCAGAAATGTTGTAACCTATGAGTAGACATGCTACGTCGTCAACTATTTTGATTTTAACATGAAGTCATTGTATCAGTCAGAAACGGCCACCAATGACAAGATGACGGCGCGTACTGTCGCTAATGTTGATCTTACGCCACTGAAATGTGAGAGCCCACGATATTTAATCCCATGTTACTTTCGATGAAGTTCATGTGTTTGCTGCCTCAAATCTCCCCACCCACCCCACCTGCCCGCAAGAAAAACTTTACAAAGACCACCGGTCCTACAAAAAATGAATGGAAGAGAAGCAAAGCTAAAGTGAACATTTGACAGAATATATCTCTGACGATTTCGAATGAATGAGCAAGCATGGCGAGCGTTTGTTTCAGCTTCGAACCTATTAATTACGAGGAAAATGTCAGAAATCTTTCCAAAACAATTGAAAGATTAATCAAGGGGCGTAGCTGGTTGGGCAACGGGGAGGTGCACATCTTGGGGAGGTGGAACTAAACGTGCATGGGGAGATGCAAACATCTTAGAGAGGTGGAACTAAGAGTTGAGTAAATCAGGCCGTTGAAACAGAAAAGTGGTACAAATTTCGTTCTTGCTTGCCAGGGCGGAACTCCTATGGCTCTTTGGTTCGTGTGTGTGTGTGTGTGGGGGGGGGGGGGTGCGCGTGCACCGCGTGCACTCTCCAGCCTACGCCCTTGTTAATGTAATAAACATTCTCTTTGTTGGTGTTTATCAAATCAAAGAAAAGAAAAACGATGAAAAGAAAAAGAAAACCCGCAAAAGGGAAGTTAAGTATCAAAATTGATGGCGTTCAAATAAAGAAAAATAACGTATTTTACAAATAATACCGCTTCTTATAGCAATTCGAAATTCAGCTGTCCTACAGTGAATGTGTGATGGCAAGAACTTCACATATAAGTGTACGACGAAATATCGTCACGTCCGCAACGTGTGTAAAGCCATTCGAGAAACGAATT